>PVJC01021405.1:0-28266 GCA_004026665.1 Murina feae
TTTTATATTTATTTAAACATATTTTAGTGTTTAATTCTATACAGAATAAAATATTTTCTACTATATTTTGTTTCTGTATATTGCTAGTGTAAGTACAAATTTAACTATTCATGGCAAGTCAAGTCCATATACCATTGTATTTAAAGAACAATTAGTATGAGCCTTAGAAGGAGATATGGGCATATGCTTGTCTAGTTAGATACTGCCACTCATGACTTCGACTCTTAAGGGATTGATTCAAATATCTGAGGAAAGATGAGGAGCTGGTAAAGGAAGCATCACGTTCAAGCCACTCTGGCATTATGTGTTAAGTGGTAGCTCTGCCAGAGGCATGACTGATTATTCTGTATGCTAGCTTGACTATGCTCCACCATCTTCCTTTCCATAGACACTACATGTTTTCCATGCACCCACTGATCCTTTATAACGACTTCCTTTTCTGTTCAAGTCAATCAGAGTTTGTTGTCTTTCTTACAACCAAGAACAGTAGATGGATAACTTTGGCACAAAGGGATGGGTTTTAGATGGAAAGCCTTTAGTATATAGAGAATCTGGGATTGGTCATCTGTGCTGGGTTTGGTAAAGTTCATGGTAATCTCATCAACATCCATTGATGATACTCTGAAAGCCTACAGCTAGTAGTGGCCAAGAGGTTAATTAAATTATCAGTAGTCATCTTGACTAAAGTGTTTATTGAGGTCAGAGTTTGGAGGGACCATGTTGCTATTGTCCCATAACACTATATAAAAAAGTAAAACTTAAGGGTTATAGAACAAAATAGCTAGTTCTAATAATGCTTCACAGCTTGAGGAATGAATAAAATTCAAACTTTTAAATTCTTGTCACAAATGGATGCACTGAAAAGAAAGAATTTCCCGTGACTCTTTCAACGGGAATTTCATATTTTGTAAGTTACAGACCTAAGGTGGCTTAATTAAATCCAACTAAGTATCTGATGCTGCATATTGCTGAAATACATTGTTATAAGAATTCACAGGCTCAGCAGGTCACTTTTTGCAAATTTTAAGGTTCTTATTAGTTAAGAGTATTCAACAATTTAGATAGGGATCACTTAGAGTAATTGAAGGGCTCTCACTCCTCCCTGAGTCTTTGTTGATAACTTAAGCACATCTTTCCCCTCGCTTGAAGATATCCCACCTCCCTCATCTATGGGAGTTACTTTGCAAAATGAGTACAATTCTCCTTTTGCCTACTTCCTTCCAAACAACCAGACATATAAGTAGAGTGAGATCTTAACAGAACCCAAAGAACCAACTATAAATTCTAATCTGGAGGGAAATAAGAGACAGACAAAACAAAAGAATTGTACACCTTTGGTAATTTACATGAACAAAAATGTAAGTAATATATAATGTATTCTGAAGTTTCACATCGAACAAAAGAGAAACAACATTTTATATCAGTTAGAATATAGCCATGCGCACAAACATACTAGAGTTCTGATTCAAGGAGCCATTTGCTCTGCTATTGGTAGAACACTGGACCCAATGGTGCACCCTCCTAAAGGCAACTGCAAGAAATTAATTTTTGTAAGACAAAATATTAAAAAACACAGATCATATTATGTATCCATGGTTAAAATTCTGATTGAAACTTTTGACCGCACACTTCAAGAATACTTAATGAGCCCAGCTCACATGGCTTAGTGGTTGGGTGTCCATCTATGAATCAGGAGGTCACAGTTCGATTCCTAGTCTGGGTGCATGCCACGGTTGTAAGCTCGATCCCCAGTGTGGGGTGTGCAGGAGGCAGCCTATCAATGATTCTCTCTCATCATTGATGTTTCTCTTTCTCTCTCTCCTTCTTCCTCTCTGAAATCAATAAAAATATATTTAAAGAAAGAATACTTAATAAAAACCTTTTAGTGAAGTTATTGACATGCATGCTTTGGGGAATGGAAAAGCCATTACTGTTGGTAAGGGAGAGAAGTAGAGATGATTTACCAACTATTTGTTATAAAATGTAAGTTAAATCCACACTTATTCTTTTTCTAGTCATCATGAAGTTGAATTTTTATACATTTTTACTAAAAAGAGAACAATTATTTTTCCACAATATATGGAAGTTAGTTTAATGGTTGCTTTTCAAGGACTGCTCGCTTACTTATTAATTTATAAATAATTTATATTTGTTACAGAAAACTATATTTTATTAACATGCATGTCATTAAGAATTATGTTTCTTCACTCCTCTATCAGAGTAGATTAAATTTGCTTATTGCCTTTGTGAAAATTAACCCTCTAAATATGACCTCCTTGACCTATGATAATTAATGGAATTTGTATATACTAATAATGCATTCTTTTATTTTTGAAAATAAAATTGATACCTGACTAATGGTGTAGCTTTATGACACCATATGAAATTTTGTCCTTCTACTTTATCATATTGCAGAAGAAAGAATTAATGGTGTGCCTTTATCACATATCATCCACTCCCCACTGAGTAGGCCTTGTGACATTTCCTTCTCCAGAGTCTTGAGAAGTACACAGATGATGACAGCACTGACATCTTTGCAAAGAGCTGTGTTGGCCTTTCTCTCTATTATGGGAATTCTCATGAGAACACTACAATTTAAATGGACTCCATGATTTTGATGGAAAGGCAATACCCATGGGATGCCAAAGGCCAAGAACCCGTTTAGTTAATAGCTTAGTTAATAGCTCAACTATTAAAAGCAAAGAGGGCCAGTTGCCATAATAGAGAGCAAAACCAATTTGGTAAATGGAATAATCTAAACCACATGAATCTTTAGTAGTCCTGAACTGGTCACGGGAAACCTAGATGAAAACAAACTAGCAAACAGTGGAACAGCCACCATGCTCTACTACACAGATGTTCAGATTAATACGAGGCTTAATTTTTACTTGAGCCTACCCTCTAGTAGATCCAGCAGGACAACAAACCCATATTGTGGGCATTTCTTTGGTTTCTGATGATAGAGTTGAAATCACTTTTGGTGATGCTTTTGGTGCCTTGTGTCACATTCTGTCAGTCCATTATTAATTAAAATGTTATTTTTTTCCCTTTCTCTGTCTTCTCTTTTTCTAGGGAATGGGTGAGATGTGGTTTTTCTAGTCAATGGATGAGATCTAGTGGATAACTGAAGGACTTGGCCTTTTCTAAAGCTTGTGCAGTTAAAAAGAGAGAAGATAATGTATTTGGACATAAATGCAGGAGGCAGATAGATGTGATAGAGGGATCTTGTGGATGTTTACTTCTGATTGCTTCTCTTCTGTCAGCGAAATAGGAAGTAAGTTGCTCAGCTGAGAAAGAGGATGAGGGAGGAGAATTTCAAAATTTGAGTGTAGGGGACACTGCATAGGTCATCTAAGTGAGTGGAGAGTGAACGGTCTGGGGAAGCAGAGTAAAATTGCCAGGCAGCAAATGGAGCCATGTAAAGTGATCACACAATGCAATGTGCAGATGATGCATTACAGAACTGTACACTTGAAACCTATAAAAATTTATTCACCAATATCACCCCAATATATTTAGTTAAAAAATAAAGAGATCACAAGTTAAAGTAAGTACAATCAGCATAGTTACAATAGTGATGTGTGTGTGTCTCATGCACGTGTGTGTATATACCTGTTTTCAATCTCATTCAACTACTCAGGAGCAAGTGTGAAGTAGACAGAAAATGAAACAACTGAAGTTTTAGTTTAGTCAAGGGAATATGATAAAGGTTGAGTGAACCTAGAGAATTGAAAGTATGTGCAATGGAGGGATTTTGATGACGATGAGAGTAAACGGCATAAATAGAGAAATAAAGACATGGAAGAGGGAGGGAAAAGGGGAAGGCCTTGGAAGCACTACATGTAAGTAATGAAAGGGAAACAGGATTATGGTGTTTGGAGAAACAATGTGTGTGTATTGAAAAGAAAGGAAAGGTCAGAGAGTAGGGAAACTAAAATTAAGATTTTGGAGGAGGGATTTTAAGGTTTGGTAATGAGAAGATTTAGGGTAGGGTTTTGGGAATGAATAATCAAGGTAGGCTGTAGGGTAATATCACTGAGTGAGAAGAAATATGGATTAGGATGTTAGAGATTGACAGGATCGTGTTTGCTTGTTGCAAACACCAATAATTATAACCAAGGCGACTATATAATTTATTGACCAAATTGGAACACTTTTGAGAGTCCAATGTAGAGCCATCCAAAATTACCACAGAATGAGAGAAATTGGGACCATCGTTATATAATGGAGAAGTAATGGAGAGAGTGCTAAGTGAGCAGGAGATAAAATCTTCAGGTAATAAGAAGAGTGACCTTGGGATTATCAGTGGAATGAAGGATAGTGAATAGTGTGATGATATGGGTTTGAAGCTGATGCTTCTTTGGTTTCTGAAGTGAATAGTGATAAAGCATTTGATGAGTATAATGATGGAATAGATTGGTGCTGAGGTGTGGGAGTAGTTTGGTAGAAACCTACTAATGTACGAGGATTCCTTTGATCCTGAAAGTGTGGAATCTGAGAAGTTGTGGTTTACATTTTCTACCCTTTTGCCCTGCCCAGGTAAGTGTGTGTTCACTAACCACTATCATCTTTTCTTAGAATAGATGCTTCAAAGGCTTTCTGGAAATATATATCAAACATGAGGGGAAAGAGACAGAAAGAGGAATGATCTAATGGATAGACCTCATGGAAAATAAATGAGAATAATCTTTCTTGGGTCAAGGACTTGCCCTGAGGCTTAACCTGCTCTGGTTAAAGGTTTTTTATTTCTACTTAATTCAGATGTATTTCATAAAAGGTTAAAAGACATTCATTTAATTGCCTGTGTGGATGTTCAGGTAGAATTTAGAGAAAATATTGGAAAACTGAATGAAAATGTGGCTTGTTAATAGTTCATCTTCAAGACTCAAATGACAGAAAGAAAATGAAAATGGGAAAAATTAATAGGCAAAAGACACAGCTCACCAACTTGGTTTTATAAAAATTGTTATAACAATCAGCTTTCAGGAACAGGAGACTGCATAACTGGCTTCCTGTTCTCTGTGGTCATTAACCGTGCTGACGGCTGGGACAAGTCACATTTCCACTTGCACTGTGGGAAGTGTCTTGCTGTCTCAACAATGGCTTGGCTGATGCTATTGTTTGACTCAAAAGGTGACCTCGGTTTTTGAGAGAAAAAAAAAGAAAAAGAACCTAGTGCTAATAACGTACCGGGAAGCAAAACTCTTTTCAGTACTCAATAAGTGGAAGTCATTCGCTCTGTCGCGCTGTATCCACCTTTCATATTGGCCCTGTGAAGTTCCAGAGTAGATTTAGCTACTGAAATAATTTGAGCTACAAATAAGAGCACTTGAAAAACACCTCAACATCTGTGAAAAACAGCTTCAAATAGAATATTATTGCATTTATTTACATTTGAAATCCACGTCAGGTTCTGAAAAACCTCAGCTTTAGTTACTTTGTGTTCTGCGACAGTGTCCTTTATGTTCCAGTGAAATGAAGGAATTTTTCTCTTTGTTTTGAAGAGTAAAGTCGGTGAAGAAATGAGCTCTGAGAGGTGATGTGTAAGACATTGTTTTTCTTGGAGTGTATTTAACAACCTTAGTAAGTGGCATGATAAACACGTATCAAAGGTCATTTTGAAATATCGCTGTCCCATCCTTTGCTGGGATAACCCTTACTTATCCTTCAAACTCAGGTACATTTTGAAGAGGTACATCAGGACACTCTGCAGGCATGTTAGCTGGACATATGCTACAAACAGGAACTGCACATTGAGTAGTGGATGGGAGTAGACTGTCTCTCACAACCTGCAGCAACCAGCCCAGGAAACAAAACTGTAATCCCTGAAACAATTAGCCCCAAATAACCAGGGCTTGATCAATAACTGGCAGCTTCTGTAATTCCTTTTTTTTAAAAAATTAAATTTATTGGGGTGACATGCTTCCCTAATTCCTGCCCCTGCTTCCAAATTAGGACCAACCAGTGAAAACAAAAAATATACCCCTAACCAATCATGAAGGGTATCTAGTTAGTGCCTAAGCTTCCCACTGCAGCAGCCTCCATTCAGGGCATCCCAGAAGCCTTCCCCGTTTCCTCTATAAAACTTTCCCGTTTGTCTGCCTGCCTTTGAGCCTCTGCCAAAACACAAATGATGATGGTTGACTCTCTCACTAGAACAGTCACTGAATAAATAGGCTTTGTTTGTTCTAATTTGGGTGGTCTTTGTTTTTTTCTATAATATTTTGCACTTCTTTCTACATCAGGGATATTAGCCCTTATCTATGTTTTGAAGTACAGAGATAGATTTTTTACCTTGTTAGAGTATATTTAAATGTAAACTTTTAACTGTTGTATAAACTATACAACAGAGAAGTGCACAAGTCATGAATGTACCTGCAATGGCTTTTTTTTTCTCCACCAAGTAAACACCTGTAATATGATCAAGAAACAGAGTATTACCAAATGACAGAAGCTTGTTTGTTGCCCCTCTTGCAACTAATACCCACCCCCACAACCTTCCTCTCTCTTCCCTCGTGTAACCACTATATTACTCTCTAAAATGATAGCATAATTTGCTGCTCTTGGGCTTTATATAAATAGAATCATGCAGTACATACCCTTGCTTTTGGCTTCTTCTATTCAGTGTTATGTGCATGAGACTCATTCACATTGTATGTAATTGAAATTAATTCAGATCCATTGCCTTTGTATTTCATGCGAATAGATTACGATAGAATGTATTTATCCAGTTTACTTCTAAAGTAGAACTTAAGATACTAGAGGAGACTGACTTTTTATTTATGTTGGTATTTCCTTCTTGCTTCCTTTCTTTAGTTCCACAAAACTTTTAATACAGGTTTGGGCAAAGTAGTTGTTTAATAAATGTTGAATGAATTATCTGTATTAGAAGTACTGGGTGGTTACATGGATTATTAAGATATTGCTCAGTGAGCCCTAGCTGGTTTGGCTCAGTGGATAGAGCGTCTGCAGACTGAAGAGTTCCGGGTTAGATTCCAGTCAGGGGCACATGCCTGGGTTTCGGGCTTGATCCCCAGTAGAGGATATGCAGGAGGCAGCCAATCAATCATTCTCTCTCATCATTGATGTTTCTGTCTCCCTCTCCCTCTCCCTTCCTCTTTGAAATCAATAAAAATATATTTAAAAAATATTGCTCAGTGAATAGCTTTTTCATAATTAAATACATACAAAAACATTGGTGAGAAGAAGCTGAAAAGAGTGTTTCCCTAAGGCTGGTTGAGAATTAGAGTATAAACTGACCTTGGGGGCATTGGCTATGCACATTGCATTTTATATACAATGCACAACAGAGGTTGTCAAGCATATGTGCCATCTTTCAGGGGACACATAAATGGGATAATAACTTTTTACAATACAGACAAGTTAGGATGTGAAATTATTTTTTTCAATTTTTCAATTTACTTTATTCAATACTTTAAATATTACCGGTATGTTTTTGTTCAATACTTTATTATGCCTTTGTTCAATACTTTAAATATTGTGATTTACTATGTAGTCTTAATCAGTGGTTTTCAAAGTAACATGTATGCAAATTAGTTGGAGGGCTTGTTAAAACACAGATTCCTGGGCTCCACAAGAATTTGCTTTTCTAACAAGTTCCAATGTAATGCTGATGGCTGTTCCCAGGACTTACTTGGGGAATTGGGCCAGACAATAAGAAGGATAATATGAGTAAAGCAAAGTACTGTTAATGAGATTAAGAAGCTTATCTTTGAATTTATATCACTGTGTAGGGCATTCATGAGTTCTTTTCTATTTTCATTTTCTGGTAGATAATAATTTTACATGTTACTAAGGAGACTTAGAAAACACCTCTGAATTATTTGCAGGTAAAATAGGTTGAGTGATAGCTTTAGAGTTTTATATATATACTAGATGCCATGGTGCACAAAATTCATGCACTTGGGGAGGGGTGTCTCCCTCAACCTGATCTGTGCCCCTTTGCAGTCTGGGAGCCCTTGGGGGATGTCTGACGGCTGCCAAGGTGGGAGAGGCTCCTGCCACCACCATTGCGCTTGCCAGCCATGGTCCCGGCTTCTGACTGACTGGCAATCCCCCTGTGGGAGCACACTGACCACTCCTGCATTGAGTGTCTGCTCCCTGGTGATCACTGGTTGTTCCACTATTTGGTCAATTTGCATATTAGCCTTTTATTATATAGGACTAGAGGCCCGGTATACAAAAATTTGTCTACTCAGGGGTCCCTCAGCCCGGCCTGTACCTTCTTGCAGTCTGGGACCTCTCGGGGGATGTCCACTTGCTGGCTTAGGCCCGCTCCCCAGGGGATTGGGCCTAAGCTGGCAGTCAGATATCCCTCTGGCAGCCAGGGAGCTCTCGGGGGATGTCCACTTGCCAGTGGGGAGCAGACCTAAGCTGAAGTTGGACTTTCTTAGTGCTGCTGAGGAGGTGGGAGAGGCTCCCACCACTACTGCTATACTGGGAGCTGTCAGCCTGGCTTGTGGCTGAGCAGAGCTCCCCCTGTGGGAGCGCACTGATCACCAGGAGAAGCTCCTGCATTGAGTATCTGCTCCCTGGTGGTCAGTGTGTGTCATAGTGACCAGTCATTCCCAGTCATTGTGCTGTTAGGGTCAATTTATATATTACCCGTATTACTTAGGATAGAGGCCTGGTGCATGGGTGGGGGCCAGCTGGTTTGCCCTGAAGGGTGTCCAGGATCAGGGTGTGGGTTCCTGTTGGGGTGCCTGGCCAGCCTGGGTGAGGGGCTAAGGGCCATTTTCAGACTGGCCACAGGCCCTAGTGACCCAAGCTCCCAGCCAGGCTGGTTAGAAGCAGGTATCTGGGATTTATTTATCTTCTATAATTGAAACTTTGTTGCCTTGAGCGGAGGCCACAGCCGGCCAGGGAAGGTGGGAAGCTTGGCTTCCTCCATCGCTGGGGCAACCAAGCCTCCTCCTTGCTCTAGCTCCATGGTTGCTGGCCGCCATCTTGATTGGGTTTGTTTGCATATAGTCACTCTGATTGGCTGGTGAGTGTGGCTTGGGGTGTAGCGGAGGTGTGGTCAATTTGCACATTTTTCTTTTATTAGATTAGACTAAAGGCCTGGTGCACGAGATTCATGCACTCAGGGGAGGGGTCCCTCAGCCCAGCCTTGTATCCTCTGCAGTCCAGGAGCCCTCAGGGGATGTCCAACTGATGGCTTAGGCCTGCTTCCTGCAATCAGACATTCTTAGTGCTGCTGTGGAGATGCGAGAGGCTCCTGCTACTGACACTGTGCTCGTCAGCCCTGAGTCTGGCTTTTGACTGAGTGGCATTCCCCTTGTGGGAGCACGCTGACTACTAGGGGGGCAGCTCCTGTGTTGAGCGTCTGCCTCCTGATGGCCCATGGGCATCATAGTGGTCGGTCATTCAGCTGTTCAGTTGATTTGCATATTAGCTTTTTATTATATAGGATAAATACATATGTATGATATATGAAAATATGGTTTTCAAAGAAGTACCTTAAAATAAAAAAATTACAAAATATAGTATTAGAATATTTTAGTGGACATGAAATGCAGAGACAATGGAGAACTCTAGAGTGTCTCTGTTTTATCTTTATGAGTCCAATTTAGCAAACAAGTATTTTTAGTTAACTTTCAATCATATTGTATGGACTGTTTTAATAATTTATTAAGTCCACTCATTGATTCATTTGCCCTTTAAAATAATTAAAATGTCATATTTCCTTTTGGGAATTAGTTCTTATCTGTTCCTTTGCCACAAAACATTTAATATATATATTACATGAGTTAAATATTCATGTTTTTTCCAAGATTCTCATGAGAAAGGTTTTGGTAATATAAATTAAATAAAGTGACATTATTATATGAGTAAATTACCTTGATTCTGCTCTAATATGTTTTTAAAAGTCAGTTTCAAGTTCTAAACCTATATTTATAATTATTTCTAAACTAATTTATGATAATATATTATGAAATACAATTATTTTATTATCCTATATAATAAAAGCCTAATATGCAAATTGACCAGATGGCAGAATGACTGGTCGCTATGATGGGCCCTGGTCACCAGGTGGCAGATGCTCAACTCAGGAGCTGCCCGCAGGCCCCAGGCCAGCCAAGGTGAGTGCCAGCAGGGTCCCCCAATCACCCCGCCAGTTGCCCTGCAGAGGGAAGCAACCAGTGGTGGTGGCAGGGGGTGGGCATGGCAAGCAGGTGGTGCTAGGCCAGCCAAGGTGGGTGCCAGCAGGGGCCCCACAATCACTCCACCGATCACCCCACAGATTGGCCCTGATTGTCGGCCAGGCCTAGAGACCCTACCCATTCATGAATTTTGTGCAGTAGACTCTAGTATAATTAACAATTATTTAATTATTTAATTAAGTTATTACTTTCATTTACTTACTAGTACCCCCCCCCCCCATTCTTATATTTCTCATATCCTTATCTTATACCAGTAATTACATCCCAAAGGTGATAATTATTACTTTGGGAGCTGTTTTGTGTTTAAATAATGAAAAGAAAACCTATAGGAATTCCCAGGGACTGAGTGTGTTGTGCCCATACAGATAAAGTGTCAGAAGTCTATACTAGCTGGCAGTGGGCCTAAGAATTTGGCCTGAGACTTGGTAAAGAACTTCAAGATCTGATCCAATTTAGGGCATACGAGTCAGATATGAGTAGGACTTGGAAGGACCATAGTCTAATCCCTTATTACAGAAAAAACAGGGTAGAGTTGTTTAGGGATCCAGGCAATCCTGTGTAATAAAATCCTATATAATAATTTTATATAATATGCAAATTGATCCTAAGAGCAGAACCACTGGGAATGACTGGTCACTATGACACACACTGACCACCAGGGGGCAGACGGTCAATGCAGGAGTTGCACCCTGGTGGTCAGTGTGCTCCCACAGGGGTACTCTGCTCAGCCACAAGCTAGGCTGACAGCTGACAGTATAGCGGTGGTGGTGGGAGCCTCTCCTGACTCCTCAGCAGCACTAAGGATGTCTGACTGCAGCTTAGGCCTGCTCCCCACTGACAAGTGGACATCCCCCAAGGGCTCCTGGGCTGTCAGAGGGATGTCTGACTGCCCAGGGGAATGGGCCTAAACCAGCAGGTGAACATCCCCTGAGTAGTCCCAGACTGTGAGAGGGCACAGGCAGGGCTGAGGGGCCCCTGAGGGGCAAATTTTTGTGCACTTGGCCTCTAGTCTATATAATAAAAGGCTAATATGCAAATCAAGTGAACAGTGGAAGGATGTGTCACTATGATACACACTGACCGCCAGGGGGCAGGTGCTCAATGTAGGAGCTGCCCCCTGGTGGTCAGTGCGCTCTCACAGGGGGAGTGCCGCTTAATCAGAAGCCAGGCGACAGCTGGCAAGTGCAGCGTGGAGGCCGGAGCCTCTCCTGCCTCCGAGGCAGCACTAAGGACTCCTTGGGGGATGTCTGGGCCTAAGCCAGCAGTCAGACATCCACTGAGGGGTCCTGCACTGCGAGGACCCTTCACACACAGTAGAACGACTGGTTGCTATGATGCACACTGACCACCAGGGGGTAGACACTCAATGCAGGAACTGCCTCCTGGTGGTCAGTGTGCTCCCACAGGAGGTGGGCTGCTCAGCCTGAAGCCAGGTTTATGGGTGGTGAGTGCAGCAATGGTGGTGGTGGGAGCCTTGGCAGTCAAACATCCTCCGAGGGCTCCTGCACTGTGAGAGGGCACAGGCTGGGCTTGAGTGCATGAATCTTGTGCATTGGGCCTCTAGGAGTATAATAAAAACTGATAAAACATATTTAGTTCTTTCTTTGTGTCAGGCAGAGTGCTTTAGCTGTATTGTTTCACTTAATACTTACATTTTCAACATATAATGATATCCCTGACTCTGAAGATGTGGAGAGTTAGAAACAAAATAGGACTCTTTTCCAGTATCACACAGGTATCTATCCCATGCTCTCTCTTTTACTCCCAGTCTAGCACCATATTGTTCCCACTGGGCTGCTCCAAAGCCACATTGCAACATCAGAAATTAAACTTTACTAGGAGCCTGTTGCATGAAGATTTGTGCACTTGGGGGGTGGGGTAGGGGGAATAGAGGGGGGGTTCCTCAGCCCGACCTGCACTCTCTCCAATCTGGGAGCCCTCAGGGGAGCCCTCTCCAATCCAGGAGGTTCTGTCTGTCTTTGCAATCATATTGTCTGAGAACCCATCCCAGTTTGGTTTGTTGCTAACACAATAATAGGAGCATTTTTTTTCTTTGCTTCATTGGTGGAGATTTCTTGGAAGTTGTAGGATATCTTCCCATTAATTTTTTCTAGACACTCTGATTTTACTTATGTCTCTCACTTTTCCTTTCCATTTGCCACCAGAACTATGATTCCCAGCATTCCTGATGCTCCCCACGCTCTGGGCTTCTGCTTCTGGTCCTGGGGCTGCCACCAAAACTACTATTCCCAGAATTCCTGGTGCTCCCCATGCTCACTTTGAGTTTTCCGGACCAAGGGAGCCAAGTCTCCCCCAAGCCTCCAGCTCTCCTGTTCTGCTCTCCATCTGGTGACCAAGGGAGCCATGTCCCCCCAAGCTGCCAGCTCTCCCACTCTGCTCTGTGTATACAAGTTACCCGCCATCTTTGTTGGGTTAATTTGCATACTCACTCCTCATTGGCTGATGGGCCTGGCTTGTGAACGTAGTGGAGGGATAGTTAATTTGCATATTCCTCTTTTATTATATAGGATAGGATGCTATACAAATGCTAAACATCTGGTTAGAATCAGAAAAATCAGACTTATGAATCTTTAATGCTATCTAAAAGATATCCTTATAAAAGTAGCAGAGTATAAGTAAACAGTTTGGTAATGATAATCCCACATGCCTCCTCTATCCCTAGGACACAGAGACATTATTTCAATGTTGTTGGCATTCCTTTTCTCATATTGCTTCCCCTCTTTTCTTCATATTAGAGTCAAGTTTATTTTTTAACCTATTAATCCATCTGAAATTTAATATGTTTTTTTAGTGGAAAAGAAATCAATAGTTTTTCTTACTAGGCCTTCAGACAGTGATCAGATTGTAGTTTAAACACTGTACATTTTACCTTTCCTCACTGTTTTTATGGACAGATTATTTTTATGGCCTAATGGTTCTTTAATAGGCCATAAACACCTTATACATTTTCAAGTTCCCTGATAACAAAGCAAAAGGAGCATGCCAGTTCTGAAAGTCTCAAAACCAGGCCTTTGATTAAAGTTTTCAATAATAAAATCTGTAAGTCATTAAAAAAATGGAGGGTTAAATTTTGTTGCTGTCATATTGAAATGTTATTTTTGGCTAATGTTACATGCAAACATAATGGATTTCTTTGATAATAACTTCGTGAAAACAAGACTTACTGGAAATTTTGCCCAAATGGACCAGTGGGACTTTACACACTTTTTGGGACAAACACTTGCATGTAATTCTCTCTCCCTTCCCACTTTGGCTGACTGCTGACTTTTGTTTCAAGAAAGATCATTCTAATAATTTTACATCTTATTTAAGGAGACTTAGGAAACTCCTGTGAATTATTAGCAGGTAAAAAAAAACACTTGAGTAACAGTAATAAAATGTCTTATGGGACATTTTATTATAAGGTAGATTTTACTTATAGTTACCATATTACCTTTTTATCTTGCAAAGAGCCTCTGATTCCATTTAAAATTTTTTTTTAAAATAGTAAAATATGAACCAGATGCAAAGAATGCTAATGTAGAATTTCTTATAGTCTGGTTAGAACCTCCATTAATTCCCTTTTGTGTGGCAGCATTAACAGTAGGTGCTTTAGAAATAGAGTACAAAGTGAGAGACACTGCTTGCAGCAACTTATTATTTGCTCCTGAGTTTTGGCATCATTTCATTAAAAATTTGCTGGTTTTAAAATGCGCATGTGTGTGCGTGTGTGCGTGTGTGTTTTGCATACTTGTGTATACACATGCACTTAAAAATATCTATAAAATGCTTGGGAGGTGGGAGTAGATGAGAGGTTGATGGTTTGGATCTTAGGGAAACGAATGTATGTTTTTCTTTCTTTCATGATAAACATTGTAGAAATGCATCGTGTTGAATTGCAGCAGAATTTTTGGCTGAATGGCACCACATGAACTTTTCTTTACTGTGCCGTGCAAAGCATTTGCAGAAGACTAGTGGTAACTATACCCGTGCTGAAGTCCCACAGATTTCTCCAGGAGAGACTGGAGCATAGCTTAAGCTATAGGTGAAACAGGAATTTTTGGGGGTGAAAAAGAGGTTTTAGGAAATTTTAGAAATTTTGGAAATTAAGGAGACCGTGGAGGAAGCACAGGGCTGCAGAACAACAGAATGTATATTTCCATAGAATAGGGACACTGAAAGCTACAACAAGTACATTTCAATAGCATGAGGGACGGGATAACAGCAAAAGCTCTATATTTACAAAATAAATAGAAGGAAGCCCTTTATCCACAAGGAGAAGAAGAAAGCCCAAAGGGAATAGGAAAACAATAAGGAAGGAGGGGGAGAAAACCTCACGTATCTCAAGTGAGGTTCAACCTTCGAGCTCTGAAGTTACTATAGTAACCAGTCCAAGGGAATAGTGACCCATCAGAGGGGATATCAAGACACTAGGACCTGCAGCCTTTATAAGTCAGAGGGAAATGGAACTCAGTGGGGCCTCTTTCCCTCTTCCCACATGGGAGTCTGTACTTGTTCTTCAATATATGTGCACCTTTGCTATACTACCCTCTGTCCATGGATTCATTCTTCGACTCCAGCAGACAAAGAATCCAGGTTCCAGTACAAAAATTCCATTTCACAGGTGGATTCTATGTGTGGTGAGTGTTGCTTTCTGGGCATAGCCGCTTTCTCCATGGTTGTCTGCTAGGGCTCTGCCAGGTGGAACATGGAAACATGGATCTACTTGTTCTTTTGGACAATAGACCCAAAGCACTCTCTCATCCCTTTTAAGAACATCATCATATAAGGCAAAATGATATTTGCTCATTCTCTCTCTCTCTCTCTCTCTCTCTCTCTCTCTCTCTCTCGTTTTGTAAATGGCAAGAATATTTTAAAATGATGCTATTTGATTGAATGCTCTGGAAACATACTTTCATGAATTAGAACTAAACTGACATTTTAATTTTGTTCCTTTCTGTTGTTTAGAATTCAGTCAGCTGCCAGGACCTTGTAGAACACACATATGGAAATTCATACGTACTGCCTGATTGTGTATGCCACCCTCAGATTTTGAGATTTGTCCATATAAGCCAGCTTGAATTTGATAATATCCTGTCAATTAAACTAAACCTTGTTTTCAAAGCCAAATAGCTCAAGTGCCCCAGGCACCTGCAAAAAAAACTATCTCTCACGTGGATAGTTAGGTGTGCAATTACTTGATTTATACACATGCGTGTTTCTGAAATTACAGTTGCAGGGGTTTGTGGCCTCTATGGGGGTGTGAACAGTTTTGCTGGCAAGCCCCATATGCGTTGCTTTGGAAATTTGGCTCTCAACATGAATTCCCCTCCCTTCACTGATGGAGAACAAAATCTATTTGTCACTTTTCCATTTGCCTTGCACAATGATTCAGAGAGAAAACAGTCTTCTTTCGCTGCTCTAATTGGGAATCGCTGATTCATCTCACAAAGTGCATCCTCTTTGCCATTCGTTATACAAACATGTGCTAATGATTCTGTGGATGTGGTGGAAGTTAGTGTGGGGAGGGCCGGCTTTCCACCCCCATTACTGACCCAAATACTTGTAAATTTACTTGAGGGAACCCAGTTTCCCACCCCCCCTCCCCCCCTCACAGAATTCTCCTACTTCAACATAAGGCTTTGAAACGGAGGTATTCATTCAAAATAAGGTTCTGTTATTCTTTCGGTTTTGCAGCTGTTTAAAAACAATGTTTGCCTTGAAGTCCGATGTATACTTTTAACCTTTTGGCTTAGCTGTGAGAAAAGCTTAGTCCAGCAAGCAGGCTCAGCCACTCAAGATAGACCAACATTCAGGAGACCTTATCCTGGCGCCATCTAATTGAGTAATTAAATGCAGGGTAGATTTCCAGTTCAGTGGACTTGCCCAGGAGAGGGTGGCAGCCATATCCTCGCTCCCTTTTGGATCTTCCAGCTTCACATTGCAGCTTTGAATCAGGGTGATTGGAATCAAATGCGAAATCAAATATTAAAGAGCAAATATGGACTCTAAAGCCAGTAGCACATTGGGAAAAGAGCGACAAGGACATTGAAGGATTTTGCTCTCCAGGCAAAGGAAAATTATTTTGACATGTGTAACTTTGCAGCTTGGTTGATATTAGAAGCTGTAACTGTTATTAGATTGCTGTTTTATAAGGAAATTAAACAAGGTCATTCCAGTAACACTTAGAGAACTCACACTTCCTGCAAAGCCCTCATTTCCTCCAGGGGCGAATAGGAGCACCGCAGGGACGGGATAGCCTCTCGTTCTATCCGTTCTCAGAATAGTTACCTGGAATCATAATGGCTGGAGACTGAAAAGGCCTGTTCAGCTGCAGCCTCCAGGGATCCGGGCAGCACGTTTCCTCACACATTTACATTTCCCACTGTTTTGTGGGGCTTTATTTTAATAGCCTCAAAGCCTTCTCCACTTCTGTGGAAAATGTGTCCCAGACTCTAGCCAATCTCATCATGAAAATTACTTTCTTACCAGAAATGAAAAGATATCTCTTACCTTTTTTTTTGGGGGGGGGGGGGCAAAAACATGAATTATACAAATAAAATGTAATTAGAGATATTTCACATGTCTTGATAAATTTACACAGCTAGGACCAGGGAAAACCTCTGCTTTTGTGCCAAAATAGTAACAGTAAAAATTTTAAATGACTTTTTTTTTTTTTTTTTTACAATACGCAAATTTCAGTGACGTACTTGGTGTATGTAGAATTGTCTTTTGAGTAATATAACTGGAAAGGAGCATAGGCATTGCAAAGAAGAGAGTAGAAGTTCTTTTGACATCTTCCCTCTTGAAATAAAAATTCCTCTTGGTTTCTATTAACCTAGATATCCTCCAATCTTGGCATTGTTCATTTGTAAGTTAAAAAAACTATATATATGTGTATATATATATATATATATATATATATATATATATATATATATAGCAAACAATCACTGGTCAGTTGTTGTTTGAAAAAGCCTTACTAGTCTGTTCCCTCTCCTCTTTTTTTTCAAGGTTTACTTATGAAGGAAATTAGATAGCATTTCTTTCTGTAATCAGAGACAGAATATTCTGTACTCAGTTTATAAATAGCAATACCATATACATCTTAGCTGCCTCAAATCAGTTTTGGGAACAGGCAAGTTTTAAATACTGCAAATGAATAAATACATGTATGGAATATTTTTATCTTAGCTTATTAACATGTTTGATTTATCATTGCTAATTCAATAACTATTTTTATCTTCTGGGAAATTTCCAAAATTTAAATATTTATTTCACTTATTTATTTATTCATTTATTCCAATAAACCTTGTTGAGCACCTAATATATGTCAAGCACTGTTTTAGGCTTTGAGGGTTTAATGGTGAGGAAAACAAAGTCCCCATCCTTATGGAACTTACATTCAAATGGAGTTATGGAATGTAAAAAAACAAATATGTAGTGTACCAAAAGGTAATGTGTGCTATGAAAAAGAAATCAAGAAGGATAAGGGAGATAAGGCTCCCTTATGAGTCTGGGTATGCACACTTACGTGGATTTGTGCGCCTATGTGTGCTGATGTTGGATGGAGGTTGTTGTTTCATCCAGGTGTTAGTATGACAAGGTGACTGCAAGAGGAGGATCCAAATGGGGACTGAGACCGAACTTTCTAGATTGAAGAAATTGCTCAATATAAAAGCATAAAGTGCTGTGAATATGATTATGTAGTATGAGAATTGGCTATTAGATTTAGCCAAATGAAGATCATTGGGAACTGGATAAGCACATTTTAAAGGAGTAGGTGCAGAAGTCTAAGGGTTCTAAGGAAAAGAAGGGAGAAATTGGAGATGTTATGTCAAACACTATTCCTGGGAGTTTTCTTCCAGGAGAAAGAGTGAAATAGAACATTACCTAAAGCGATTATGGGGTTATAGAGGTTTCCCTTTTTCTTTTAGCGAGAGGAGAAATGATAGAGTGTTTGTACACTGATGGGAAAAATTGGTGTGTGTGTGTGTGAGAGAGAGAGAGAATGTGAATAAACAAGGGAGAGAAAAAGGCAAATTCATAAGGAAGAAGAGAAATGGATGGAACCTGGAGTATAATGTGCAGTTGAGAGGTTTTAGGATGACTAGCTTTAATTTGGACAGAGTGTTCATCTTAGCAACAAGAGAGAAGGCCAGAGATAAGGGTACAGGTAGCATTAATGGGGCTGCGGTTGTAAAATGGCTTTCTCTGTGAAAGCTATCTTCTGTTATTTTTTTTCATTTCCTCAGTGAAATGGGAAGGAATGTGAGGAGAAGGATGAGGGAGAAAGTGTTGGAATTTGGAGAATAGAGGGTCAACCAGAAGACATAGACCAGGAGAATGGAAAGGGGTAGACTAGGGAAATGCATTAGGACTGCCGTTAGTGGTCATGCTGATAAAATGAGCCCAGTGAATGTGGTTTTGTTTTTCTCCAGATATTCAGCTTTCAGGGACATGAGCAATGGATGTGGATAACTGAATTTAACTGGGTTTGGAATTTTCTAGGGAAGTATGATAGGATGATGATGATGATGATGATGATGATGATGTGTGTGTGTGTGTGTGTTAGGTGGATGTGCAGGAATAATTATTTTGATTGAAATAACATGAAATTTAATCTGGGTAAAAGAAGGATGTGAAGACATGAGGGTAGTGAGAAAGCTAAAAAAATGTTAGGTTCAATGTCCCAGTGGGGTTTAAAAAAAAGTAAGAATCAGAGTGTTGAGGGAGTGAGCTGGGTACGTAAGAGCAGTTAGTCAGAGGTGAGGAGCCTTGAAACATAATTCTCTATGAAGGACATTATTTGATGGAAAACTTGATTTGTAATCACAGATATTAACCACAACTTTTTCTTGCCTTGTGATATCATATTTCCTGCTTTATGCCTCCCCTCTTGGTAAAATAAACATCCTAGAAAAGACCTTAAGGTTTAGTTTCCCTTTCCAATTCCACCACATAACTATGACAACTACGTTTATATTGGGATTTATGGTTCAGAAGTCCTTTCACGTTCAGTTTCTTATTTAGTTCTCACAAAATGCTAAGCATCCACATTTTCAAAAAAAAAGGAGAGAAAATTATGTTTTAGGTTTGGAAACTTTGCAAGGGTCAGAGATTTGCTTCCTTCAACTCCAAATGCAGAATTCAATCCACAATTTAGTCACTTTATACTCACATTCAGATCACAACCTAACTTTCCACACACACACACACACACACACACACACACACCCACTCACTCCACATTTTCAGAATAGCAAATTAGAAAAATTAAGCCTGCCTTTTCAACTTCTTTTGGCATTTAATAATATTATACTTGTCTGTCTGTCAATTCTTCCAGAACCTCCCCCTCTTCCCTGTTCTACAATGATTCATTCCTTGTACAAGTTCCATCTTCTGCACCAGAAGGCTGCTTCTGCTTGAATATCACTGTCATAAGTTGATAGCTGCTCATGAGCACTTGTTTTGAATTAACTCCTACTGTTAGGAATTTCTTTTTTATCTTCTTCCAATTTCTGCCAATCAGAATTCCCAGACACTGGTCTCACTTTTGCCCTTTTGAGTAATATGGACCATCTACCTACTACCTACTTCACCGCCAGGCAGATGGCAACTCCCAATATTTTTGAGGATCACTGTGCTTGTGTTTCCTCACTGTCCTAAATTCCCAACCATCTGAAAAAGATGTTGAGAGCAGGTGTCTTTCCACCCTGGTACTCCTTTTATCCCATTTTTTCCCTCATAGTTCTCTTTACATTTTAGTACAGGATACAAACGACAATTTATCTAGTACTAGAGGCCTGATGCATGAAGATTCGTGCAAGAATGGGCCTTCCTTCCCCTGGCTACTGGCACCGCCTTAGCTCCAGCCCAGAGCTGCCTTTCTACCTTCCCACGCTGCCCAGAGGCCCAGAGCGGCTGGGGTAGTGCCTGTGTCGTCGCCATGCTGATGATGCAAGCATCCCACCCTGCCCCTGGCTGCTTGGTGCCTGTGTATGCAAATTAACCCACCATCTTTGTTGGGTTAATTTGCATACTCACTCCTGGTGGGCGTCGCAAAGGTATGGTCAATTTGCATCTTTCTCTTTTATTAGTGTAGATGGGATACAATATTCAGGATGAAGTCTGACCTTTGTTTTGGATACTGTCTTACACTTAAAAAGGTGTTAAGTTTCATTTTCTATTTGTTTAATGCTTGTTTTTTTTCAGCATGTTGGTCCATATTGAGTTATTGCCAGCTAAAACCCTAACTTGGCCTTAATCTGTTTCATATGGATAATCAAATGTAGGAATATACCAGTAATACTACTACTACTGTCTTTCTGCTCTAAGACTGGCATAATTTCCCTTCTTAAAAAAGGTTATTGAGCAGTATTTTCTTCTAGATATTAATTTTTTAGCTATCATTGATTTATAATTTTATTGCTTTATAGACTAAGTCTGTATGACATTGGTTTTTTTAGGAGTTTATTGAGACTTTGTGACCTTGCACAGTGCTATTTTTTCTAAATTTTCATACTTTGTTTGAAGCAAATGTATAGTCTCTGTTAATGTAAAGTTTATTAGAGCTTACTTTTTTTTAATCTGTAGGTGATATATTTGCTTTTTTGGGTTTGTTTGATTATTGGTAGTTATTGATTAATGATTGCCAACTACAATTGTTGAGTTATCCATTTCCCCCTATGGTTCTGTGAGTAGTTGTTATATATTTTTAGCTATGCTGTTACATGGGCATAGGTTGATGGTGACTGTATATAACCAATCAATATTATTTTTTCCTCGTGATCATTTTTATGCTAAATTATTCTTTTCTGATTCTGGCTTTCTTTTGATGTATATCTGTATGTAGTTATTTTAAACTATCCTTTGGCTTTCAAATTTCATGTATTTTTCTGTTTAATATTTCTGATTTCTTAAAAAATCTATTATAGAGTATTTTGACTAGTGATAACAGCCATTGTCATTTCTTTTCATTACTACATTTTGGGATTTACTTTTGATAATGTATTCTGCTTATAAAATTTACTGTGAGTTTTTTGATTTCCTTTTTGTTCTAGTTTCCTAATTTCCATTGAATATAGTGAATTTTATCCTGTTGGCTTGAAAAGCAGTTATCTTTCATTATGACTTAAGCTAAAGTTTATTTTTTTCTAATAAGTTATTAAACTTATAAATACATATAAAGTTTATTTCAAAAAGTTAAATACTTTAATAAAACCTCCATGTGTACATCACCTAGAGTTTTAATTCTTGATTGTTTAAAACATTTTCTTGCCTTTGAGACTTTTTTTATATGGTCATTGCTCTTTTAGAAAATAAAATTTACCCTAAAATATTTATTCCCCTTTAATTCCTATATCCAGCTGATGTGTGTTTTTACTTGCTGGAGAACATGTCCAAGAGGTTTTGTGTGATAAACTTTTTATAGACCTTTGTGTTTGATAATGTTTTTTATTTTACTTAAAGAAAATATTTAATTGAATATAGAATTCTGATACAATGTGCTTCTTTTTTAACAATTTGAAAATGTAACTCCATTATCTTCTTGACTATAGTTTTCCTTGAGAATTTCAATGTCAGTTTGATTCTGACTCCTTTATGAGTGATTGGATTTTCCTCTCTGGAACCTTAAAGAACTTTTTATTTTTACTTAATGTTTTTAATTTTCACTATAACACATCTTGGTATGGATTTGTCCTAATGTATCAAGTTTGCCATTATTCATTCTTTCAATCCTAGGTCTTATATTTTTCTTTAATTCTATATATTTTAAGCCATTTTTTTTTCAAAAATGTTTTGCCCTCAACTTATTCATTTTTTTCCTTATAAATTTTCTATATTAACTTATGCTGATATTTCTATTGGTATTCTCAATATTTTTATAACTTTTTTTTTTATTTTCCCCATCTCTTTATCTCTTCTTGATATTTTGGGGGCCTTCTTTTCAGCCTGCTTGTGGTACATACTGTTGGTGGCCGACCCAATAGCCATTTCAACTTTTTTCTTGTTGACTTCATTTGTGTAACATTGTGCCCAGACTTAGGGAATATTTCATTATTGATTTAAGGTAATCAAGAAAGTATGTCGACAGTGAGCGAGGAATCAGATGGCTTTAGCACCATGTTTAAACTTAGGATGCTCTGCCATTTCCTGGAACCAAAGAAAGCAAGAGAGAAAGAGCCCATATGACTGATGGTGCCCTTTTGCCAACACTGGCAAATAGAGTCTTGGAGTCCAAATGGGATTTTTTAAAATTAAGAAATGTAATATTTTTGCATCTCTGTGTCACTAAGCATTTCATCCCCCACTATTAACATGTTTGAGTGCATTATTTTATTGAACTAATTTTGGTTAATAAGATATGAGGGAAAGAATGTGGAGGACTAGAAGAGATATTTTTCTTTACTTCTATTGCTCATAATAATATAACATTTGCTGCTAATATTACTGATCATTGGTTTTATAAAGGAATGCAAAGAAAAAACTCTTTTGAGCCTAGGGCTGAGCTCTTTCTCTGAGGCCTCTTTTGCTCTGGTTCTAGTTTACTTGGCAGGAAAAATAACTTCTCCCCTCATCAGCCGCATGCACTACATGTAACCAGCTGATATCCAGATTTAACTCAGGAGAACATCTGAGATTCAAATACTGCCTTTAACCTGATGCCAAGTTTCATCCTTGTCAAGTGATTCCTGTTGAGAATACCAACCCCACTGAATTGGATTACTTGAATTGAATATTGGCACAGCTGATGTCTTTATCTTGGATATTTTTTTGCCCTAACATCCCCTCTTTTGCCCTCCTGTTATTGTATTCCTGGGTGTTGCAAGGTTGAGACTGAATGCTACTGGTAACACAGTTTTGAAGTAGAAATAGTGCTTGTCCTCTAGGTTATAGTAGTCTGGTATAGAGAGATAAGTTGACAGATAATTACAATGAAATCTCAAATATACTGTAGTAGTGATATTAAAATGCTATAGAAGTGAAGAGAGTAAGAAGTTTCTTTGTCTGGAGAAGTTGGAAATTAACTAATAGGAATGTTGACATTTGAACTAAGCCTTGAAAATCCAGCATTTTCATTCAAATTGAGGGCAAAATTGAGAGAAAATGTGATATATAAATATGGGGTGGAGAAAGAGCATGGTGTATTTAAAGGACTTAAATATCAATTCTTCTGCACCATTTTTGAGCACTTTTGTTACAGATGTAACAGGGAGAGATATTGAGAATTTAAAAGTGCAGGATGCACCAAATCAACCATGTTATTTATTTTCTGCTGAGAAAATAGAAGAATAGGCTTTATCATTTGGGAAAGAGAAGACTGGTACTCATTTATTTGAATTTTTTGCCTTAGAATAAGAATGTATGTTTTTGTTTTTTTTTCTATTTGAGGGTCTAGAGCGCCTGAGTCCATGAATCATTCAGAACTTCTATATATCATTACATCCCACTGTTATAGGAAGCACCTATAGGAGAGGAATATTGGATTTTTTTTTTTACATAGTAGGAAGAGAGATCAGCTTAGTGCCAATCTAATCTAATAAAAGAGTAACATGCAAATAGACCCTCACTCTGTTACACCTAAGCCATGCCCACCAGCCAGTCAGAGCAGCTGTATGCAAATTAACCCAGCCAAGATGGTGGCCGGCAGCCACGGAGCTAGAGCAAATAGGAGGCCAGCGATGGAGGAAACTGCCTGCCTAGGGCGGCTGTGGCCTCTGCTCAAGGCAACAATGTTTCAATTATAGAAGCCACAGAGCTGAAGCAAACATGAGGCTTTGTTGCCTGCCTAGGTCTCCGCTCAAGGCAACAAAGTTTCAATTATAGAAGATAAATAAACCCCAGAAACCTGCTTCCAGCCAGCCTGGATCAATGTTGGATCAATGATATTGGATCAATGGGAGCTGTGAGCAGCCTGAAAACGGCCCTCAGCCCCTCACCCAGACTGGCCAGGCACCCCAGTAGGGACCTGATCCCTGAAGGGGCTGTGGGCAGCCTGAAAATGGCTCTCAACCCCTCACCCAGGCTGGCCACACCCCCATGGGGTGAGGGTCCCCACTAGTGGGGCTTTGCCAGCCTGCAAACAACCATGAGCCCCTCACCCAGACTGGCCAGGCATGCCAGCAGGTGGACATCCCCCTAGGGGTCCCAGACTGCGAGAGGGCACAAGCCAGGCTGGGGGACCCCCCTGAGTATACAAATTTTTGTGCACCGGGCCCCTAGTGATAATATAATTCTAAATAGAGAAGAGAGGGGAAGGGCAAGCAAATAATGTTGCAGGTGTTTGGGGAGTAGAGAATTAAAACTCATGTGGCTATAGCACTTTAAAGTAAGATATTATGGAGTGGTAGATAGTGGCCATTGAGTGCTTGGTTTCCTGGAAGCCTTTACAAAAACCAGAGGAGGGGGCCCTGGCTGGTGTGACTCAGTGGAGACAGCATCAGCCTGATTACTGAAAAGTCACAGGTTTGGGTTGCAGCTTCCATCTCTGACCCCAGTTGGGATTTGTAGGAGAGGCAAGCCACTGATGTGTATTTCTCACATCAATGTTTCTCTCTCTCTCTCTCTCTCTCTCTCTCTCTCTCTCTCTCTCTCTCTCTTTCTCTCTCTTTCTCTCTTTCTTATTCCTCCATTTTCTCCCTCCCACTCTCTCTAAAAATCAATGAAAAAAATATCCTCAAGCAGCTGGTGCTGGCTGCTTGCCCAAGCAACTTGGCCCCTTTGTGAATCTGCCCCTGCCTGGCCCATGAGGATGCTGGGCTCAAGGCCTCGGCCCACCCTGTGGAGGGAGGTGTCCACCTGCAGGGAGGAGGTGCTCTCTTTTCTCCAGATACTACCCTTCTACTAGAGAGGAGCCTGAAGGAAGAGTATATCAGCGCTGTCATAAATCCTTAAATTCTTAAAACCATGTCCAAGGATTTGGTGACATTTGGTGACATGGCTGTAGATTTCTCTCAAGAGAAGGGGAAATGGCTAAATCTTGTAAGGGAAGAAAATTTGTATAGGAAGGTGATGTTGGAGAACTATAAGAACCTGGTATCACTGGCAGGAGTTCAATTTCTAAACCAGAGATGATCTCACTACTGGAGTAAGGAAAAGAGCCCTGGATGGTGAAGAATGCTAGGACAGGAGGCACATGCTCTGATTGGGAATATGCATTTAAAAACAGTGATTTTTTATCAAAGGAAATTATTTATGAAGAATCATCCAAAGTAGTGACAATAGGAAGAAGCCATCTTAGTTACAGCCTCAATTGCCCTAATTTAAGAGAAGACCGTAAAAGTGGGGACTAGTTTAACAACCAGTTGCCAAGTAAGGAGGTACATACATAACGGAATCCTTACTTGAAGATCAAGGTAATACATATACCAAATCTTGGCAAATGTTTCGCCAGGATGCGATATTTGCTATAAAACAGAGTTTTCCCACCTAAGAAAGACATAACCATGAGCCACAAAAGGGAAAATACCAAAAAAAACCCCCCAAAAAAACTGTTGAAATGAAGCCTAAGAAAGTCTATATAGAAAAGAAATTTTTGAAATGTAACAAATGTGAGGAAGTTTTCAACCAGAGTTCATCCCTTACTCTTCACCAGAGAATGAATACTGGGGAGAAACCATATGCCTGTGTTGAATGTGGGAAAACCTTCAGCCAGAGTGCAAACATAGCTCAACATAAGAGAAGACACACTGGGGAGAAACCCTATGAACTTAAAGAATGTAGGAAAGCCTTCATCCAGAATGCACACCTAGCTCAACACCAGAGAGTTCATACTGGAGAGAAACCTTATCAGTGTAATGAGTGTAAAAGGGCCTTCAGCCAGATTGCACATCTGACTCAACATCAGCTGGTTCATACTGGAGAGAGACCATTCAAATGTATTGAATGTGGAAAGGCCTTTAGCAAAGGTTCATTTCTTGCTCAACATCAGAGAATTCATACAGGAGAGAAATCTTATGAATGTAATGTGTGTGGAAAGCCTTTAGCCATTATGGTTACCTAATCGTGCATCAGAGGATTCATACCAGAGAGAGACATTATGAATGTAAGGAATGCAGGAAAATCTTCAGCCAGAAGGCACATTTTGCTCAGCACCAGAGGGTTCATACTGGAGAAAAACCATATGAGTGTAAAGTGTGTAGGAAAGACTTCAACCAGATTGCATATCTTGATCAGCATCAGGGGGTCCATACTGGAGAGAAACCCTATGACCTCATTGAATATGGGAAGGCCTTTAGCAATAGTTCATCATTGGCACAATACCAGCAGAGTCATACTGGGGAGAAACCTTATATATGTAAGGAATGCAGGGAAACATTTAGCCAGGATGCAGACCTTGCTCAGCACTAGTGAATTCATCCTGGAGAAACACCTTAGGTATGTAATGTGTGTGGGAAAGCCTTTAGCTATAGCGGCTCTCTTACCCTGCATCAAAAAATTCACACTGGAGAGAGACCCTATGAATGTAAGGACTGCAGGCAATCTTTCAGGCAGTGTTCACTCTTAGCTCATCACAAGAAAATTCACACTGTGGAGTTATTCTTGAGTCTCTACTCTTCCTCACTCTCCATGTCCAGTCATTTGCCAGGAGCTGTAAGTTTTGTCTCCTAATATGCCTGAATCTCACTCCTTTAATCTTTCCACTCCATCGTCTTTGTTCAGGGCACAATAATTTATTTGACATGGACTATGGAAATAGCTTCCTAACTGGTTTACTATGTTTACCACTTATTTGGTCAGTTGTCAAATGGCAGACAAACCTGTATTAAAAAGCAGTTTGATCATTAAAAAAAAATCCTTGGGTAAGGATTAACAGCAACAACAAAAAAGGTCAGAGGAGGGGTACAAAGAGTGGGGACCAACTCTGATGGGCAGTACTTGATCAGCATAGTGCAACAGAATGAACCATGACATTAAGAATTGTGGGAGCCCCTTACATGTCCAGCATGGTTCAGGGATCCTGTTCAGGGTTCGAGTTCTGAAGGAGGCCACACACACAATGAAGAGAGAGAGACTAGAAGAGAATCAATTTGGAAACTGGGGGACCAGGCATGGAGCCTTCCTCTAGTGGGTTAGACTGCCCACTGGTGCCTGGGTCTCACCAGCCTTTTATTGAGTCTCTGAGAAAACAACCATATCCTTAGGCAGGAAATTCAGACAATAAACAGGCAGCAAGAATTTACAAGTAAGTAACAGGTAGGGGTTTGCTTTAACTAACAATGTTTCAACTTGATGGGTGCATGCATAGCTCTGACCTTTCAGAGCAACCAAGGTTGGTGAAAACAATCAGTTTCCAGTAAAGAATGACCACTGTGCACTGAGGTCCAAGGTGATCTGTTATTTTTTGAGACCAATTGTAAATGAGAGGAAGCCAATATGGCTGTGGTAATGCCCTTCTTGTCAACAGTGGCAAGCAAAGTCTTAGAGTTCAGGTTATATTTGATTTTAGAGAATTCAGAATTATAATATTTTTGCATTGTGTGTGTCACTGAGTACTTTGTCCCTATTATCAGCATACCTGAATGCTTTATTTACTTAAATTTTCTTTACAAAACTGTGGACACTTAGAAGAATCTTAATGGCCATTGTAACTTCAGCAGCTCACATTATGCTGCATACAGAGCAGGTTGTCAACAGATATGAGTTGATTGAACAAATGAAATAAGTGTCAGGAATTCAGAGCAGTTAATATCACTATCCACTGTAGCTCTTATCAGTGTAATTAGGTAAATGCAACTTTCAGATCCACTTTTCACTGGATTGAGGATCTTTGTGCTCTAGATTCACTATGATTTAGTTCCTCCTAAGTGACAAAATAAAGCACACTTAATTATAATGACAATTTACTTTAGTTTCTTTGACACCAAGGTTCCTGTCAACATAGAGAAAAAAGCATAGCCTTATTTAGAACTAGAGGCCCAGTGCATGAAATTTGTGCACTGGCAGGGGGAGAGGTTCGTCAGCCCAGCCTGCCCCCTCTCACATATTGGGAGCCCTCAAGGGATGTCCTACTGACGGCTTAGCCCCGCTCCCTGCTCCCCATGGGAAGTGGGCCTAAGCTGCAGTCTGGCCTCCCTTT
>PVJC01021406.1:0-28237 GCA_004026665.1 Murina feae
ATTCTCCTCTCAATTGTCCTCAATACAAGATAGGGCTAGAAGAGGTAAATGGATGAAAAAGAAGGAGGGAGGAAGACAATCCTTTTTCATCCAAAGCTTTGCCAAGTATTTTTTAAATATATTTTTTATTGATTTCAGGGAGGAAGAGAGAGATGGAAATATCAATGATGAGAGTGAATCACTGATTGGCTGCCTCCTGCACACCCCCCACTGAGGACCCAGCTTGCAACCCGGACATGTGCCCTTGCCCGGAATTGAACCTAGGACCCTTTAGTCCACAGGCCAGTGCTCCATTCTTTGAGCCAAACAGGCTAGGGCAGCTGTGCCAAGTATTTTTTCCTCTGTATCTTTTTTTTTTTTTTTTTGCCTATGCATTTTATGGTATTTTTATGTGTGCCCAAAAGTTTGAAGCTATTATATTGTCAAATTTGTCAGCCTTTATTATTATTATTATTATTATTATTATTATTATTATTATTTGCTTCAAGCTTTTGTTTGCTTGTTCGTTTGTTTGCTCAAGGTTTTATGAGTCACTCTAGGGCACCCTCTATTCTGATTTACCGTATTTTTCCATGTATAAGACGCTATTTTTTTCTAAAATTGTTAGACTGGAAATTGAGGGGCATCTTATACACGAAGTCAGCTGAGAAGAGAACCTCGAGGGTACATAGCTGCCCATACCTTGTCAAGCAGGCTTCCTCCAATCATGAGCCTTATCGTTACTGATGTCAGTTGATGCCATAATTGGAGGTGAAGGTGGAGAGTGCACAGATGCAACAGGGACTGGAGCAGTTCTGAGCCCATAAAGATGTCAAAAAATAAAGATAAATATCAGTAAGCGATTGTCTTACACTGGAAAATTCAAACTGAATGTAATCAGCTATGCAAAAGAGCATGGAAATAGAGCTGCAGAGAGACAATTTGGACCTCCTCCCACTGAGTGTATGATCAGACAGTGGAGGAAACAGGAAGATTTCAAAAAAGAAGAAGGCCTTAAGAGGAAAACCAGCACGATGGGCAAACTTGGAGCAGAGGCTTAGGACTTGGATTATGGAGCAGCACCAGAGTGGCTTATGTGTGTCAGCCAAGCTTATTCAGTGTCAGGCAAGAATGTTTGCAAGAGAAATGAATATTGTTGATTTATAGGAAAGGCAAAATGGTGCTTCAATTTCATGAGGAGAGAAGAGTTGGCCATGAGAACACAAACAAAGTTAGCTCAGAAAATGCCACCAGTTTATGAGGATGATCTCACATATATAGACAGTGACACAGAATACAGCAGTGATAAAATAGAAGTTGAAGAAATTGATATGACTGGAACTAATAGTGATGAAGAAGAGAGCAGTGATGCAACAGAGGCTGAATACAGTGATATGCTGCATCATATCATAGTCCTGGTATATAAACATAACCTGTGGTAATTACTAAATAAAAATGCATTCTGCTTTATGTTTAAAATACGATTTCTTAATTTTGGGTTGGAAAAGTGGGAGGCATCTTATACATGGGGGCATCTTATACACAGAAAAATACAGCATGTTATTCCTGCACTATAGGCTATAAATTCTTCCTGGTGAGAATGTTATCATCTTTACAAATGTAATAAACATATTAATGAATATCTACTATGCACTACTATTATTTTTAGCACCTCCCAACTATTAATTCATTTCATTCTAATTTCAACCTTATGAGGTTAGTATTACTGTTAAAACCCTTATACAGACGTGGAAATTAAGATAACATATTCAAGGTAACACAATTATCACACAATAAGGTCACACAGCTAGTAATCTGGGTGGAATCCAGCTTAGAATCTAGAAACTGCTCAGAACTGCTTCCACCATGCTGCCTTCTCATGTACTGAAAAGTAATGGGCACTCAACAAGTACTTGCTGAGTGAATGACATTTAATATGCAGGCAAGGTACGTTGCTATTTCTGAGCTGTACACAGTTTCTTAGAAATCCTGGTAAGAGTTTAAAAGGTCACAACCAATGGTGAAGCAGCCATAATGTGAAATGCCGAGGAACTCAAAGCTGAGACCAAGTTAGGAAGATTTTACAGCACATAGTCTTCACGCACCTGGTTGGCTAAAAGGGAAGTCGTGGGTGATGAATGGGAGGGAGCCCAAAAAAACATGGAATTCAAAGCAATGGGCAGTTTTCCACCTCATTATAGCAGTATTTTGTAACAATCTCTTTGGCAACTGACAGCAGGCATTTAAATCAGCTATTTCCTCCTCAGAATTCCTCTCCAAAGAATAATAATGGCCTCTGCAGCTTTGAAGGAAATGTAGTCCCTACTCGGATACAATCTTATCTGGGAAATTGCCATGGCATTCGTCACAGCTGTCACTGCGCTGAGCCCATTAGAGATGTGCTGAGTGTAGATCCACAGGGCTGTGCTCCCTGAGAGCTCCCACTACACGTTCTTCCTGGGTTTACGCCGGAAAACAAAAACCACTCAACATCTTGGGGCAGAGGCTCCTTAGAGCTGGGTTAGCAAAAGAGCCCTTCATGCAGCCCTGAAGAGGTTACTCTGTGGCTCAGGCTGTAGATTTATAAAGACGTTTTCAGTGACACCATCAGGAAGGGCAAAACACAAGAAAGAGGCTTTACCGAGAGCCCAGATTTCTCTTTCTTTAATTGGAGAGCATGATGGGAGCTGAAGGACCAACAAGTTCCGGCAGGAGGTTGGCCCTGGGACCTTGGACCAGAGTTCTTCTCAATCTGTTTCCATTAAACAGTAATCTGTTACAATATCTAATCTTCTCATTCAGAGAATGTGAGAGCTGGAAGTCTAACTCCCAGATGATGTATAATTCAAGAAACTGGGGCCCAGAGATGAAAAATGACTGACGAGGGCAGCTGGACCCAGGGTGCCTGGATTAGGACCAAATAGAAACAGAGTCATGGATACATGGAACAGACTGGCAGCTGTCAGAGGGGACAGGAGTAGGAGGACTGGATGAAAGAAGGTGAAGAGATTAGCCAAGAACATATACGCATAACCCATAAACACAGACACAGTGTGGCCATCACCAGAGGGAAGGGAAGGGGGAGTGGGAGTGGGCAAAGAGGGGAGATACGGGGACATCTATAATAGTGTCAATATTAAAAATAAAGTTTATAAAAGTTTGGTTCTGCAAGGGAATTCTCCTTTTCTTGATTTTAAAAGGAGTGCCCCAAATCATATTCTCTTTTATTTAAGCTTTATTTTGTTTGTTTTTAACCCACATTTGCCTTTACCAAGAAACAGACATAAAAATAGTCTTGCTGTCAGTATACCAGGGAAGATCATTTACTCCGACAAACATTGTCTGTCCAAAAAACAAATGTATCGCACCACGTGAGTCACTATTTCCCAGAGTCATTTACCCATACTGACTCAAAGCAAAAGCAGGCATCTTTGCCATTCATAGCACAGCGCAGGGTTTTCTACGCTAGAGACTCTAGGACTGGGCATAACTTACTTGATACAGATAGCAAGTTGCCTGGGGGCCATTGCAGATGTGGTTCTCACCTCTGGCCCTCTCAGCCTCTAGAAGACCCTGTCCAACTTCCTGAGGACTGTGGGCATCACCAGCATGCTCCTGAGTTTGCTCTTTTTGTTGTTGTTTTGCTGGGAATGGGAAGTTGGCAAAAGCTAGGAGAGAGAGTTGCAGTAACTCAATAATGCCACGGCATCTATTTTGTAATCTCATCAACTCTTTTACTTCTCATTTGCTCACAAACATCTCCCTGCTCTTTCTTTTATACTCTCATTTTGAGAGAAGAAATCATGTCTCCATTCCCACCCCAGTGCTGACCAGAACAGGCTCTCAAAAGATGTTTGTGGATTGCAACTTTTCATCACTCCTTTTCATCACCTCCAATTTTCCATCCTTTTTTTCCCCTCCTTTCTGCTGATGGTCCACTCTTCACCTTTTTGAAAATTAATTGTAAAGTAAACAATAGCAAAAGCAATGGCTGAAATAGGAACAGAATACTTCATTTCTTTGCACTAGTTTTTATTTGAAGTTTAATATTATCCAATTATATCTGTGTTTCCTAAAGCATTGTTTTTTGTAGAACTCACTTTATTAACCATTTTGCTCTTTGTAACTCATAAAATAATTTTCTCTTTGATGGAAAATGAACCAGAGCAAGGGTATAACTCTCTGTGAAACTCTTCTCAATTGCTTAGTAAATTGTTCTAATTACAAAGGCTCCTGAAGAAATATTGTTGATAAATGGCAATGTGACACATAAATGCATGGTTTTAAAAAAAAAGTCACATTATAACTATTAGCACAGAAAAAGGTATATACCATGTTTAACTTTGATATTATAGTTACCTAGCTAACATAGTTTTTATACTTTTTTAATAAAACATATTTTGAGTTTATAACCATGACTGTACCATCAATCTTTTTACATTGATTATCATTGTCCATAATACATCATGATTAAGTAGATCTCAATTGTATGCCAAATTATATTTAACACAAAAAACAATTTGAAACTACCTTTTATTAACAAATTTGTATTAAAAGAAAGCATGGCAGTATTCTAAGACTGATGAAATTTCATCGCGTATATCTTAATTGAGGCATATAGACATATGTGTGTTTGTGTATATATATACAAACTAATTTAAAGTTGTCTCTTTAATTTTAAGCTTAAAATAATTAAATTGGTTATAAAATAATCAGATATCTTATAATAATATTCTACTGTTCAAACTGAAATGAGATATGCCTGCTTTATTTAAAAAGTCTACAGAATTGATTGAATAGATGACAATGTGATTTCTATTACAAGTGCTTTTTCTGCCATCTAGTGGAGAAACGAAATCTATGAGAATTTACAATTTATTTTTTTAATTCTTTGTCTTAAAATATTTAGCAAAGTCTTATTTGAAATCTCATGGGGGAAAAATAATGTATTCTCTTCCTGTTTTTGGTATGATGTATAGGTGAGCCAGGTGTGGGTAATCCTGAGTATTCCCCATGTTGCCAACGGACTACAAACAGAAAAATGAAAGGGTGCTTTGGACTCTGCAGAAAAATCACAGAAGTCAAACAAAATACTAGCACCCATTGCCTTACATAATCAGATTGTCATTCATTGTCAGAGTATTGAAAGGTGCCTCAAGCCCCTACACCCCTTTCTGGTCCTGCCAATAGTTTAATCCTGTAAACTGGAGGAGGGAGGTTTAGACATAGAGAAGGCTTGTTGGGCTCTATCTAAATCAGTGGCTTTCAAACTTTCTAAACTGCAACTCACACCAAGACATGTAGCTGACCACATTGTAACCCAATGGGTGTATGAAAAACAGAAGGTAAAGTTCCGCAAATGACCTTTTTATAGGTGATCACCATGACATTTCATATTCTGTTCTGCTTTGTTCTGTTTTATTTTTGACATTATTTTATAACATTTTTATTGATTTTATGATCCATTAATGGTCCTGAAATGTGAAAAGCACTGGTAAGAGCCTGGCAGGCCTGGCTCACTGGTTGAGTCTCGATCTATGACCCAGAGGGTCATGGTTCAATTCCCAGTCAGGACACATGCCCAGGTTGTGGGCTAGATCCCCAGTGTGGGTCATGCAGGAGGCAGCTGATCAATTATTCTCTCTCATCACTGATGTTTCTCTCTCTCTCTCTCTCTCTCTCTCTCTCTCTCTCTCTCTCTCTCTTTCTCTCCTCCTTCCTCTCTGAATATATATATATATATACACACTGATAAGAGTATTTCCTGAGAAGTCATAAGTGTTTGCTTCTCCTACTTTAAAAGTTTATGACACTAAGTATGAAATTATGACAAAATGAAAAGTTAAAGCAAAAAATATGATACAGATTCGTTAATTAATACAAAGATCTTTGAGATCTTCTCAATTCAGGGTATTTTATCTAATGAATGCGCACTGTGATTACTAGCATCATGCTCTCTATGTCCCAGAATGGAAGGCTTGGGTTCATCCTCATAACCTCTCTTGTTGAATCAGTCAAGTTCTATGGATTCTAACCTCAGGAGTCTTGTATCCTTGTTCTCTTTTTATCTTCTGATTTAGACCCTTCCCATCTCTCCCCAGATGGTCACAGAAGCTCCCACACTGCTTGCTCTCTCAGACTCCATCTCTCACCCCTCTGAACCATCCTGCACACAGCTGCCAAAGCTGAACTCCTCCTCACAAGTCAGATGACATCATTCACTGCAACCTCTGCCTAATGAGTAACGCCTGAGCACCTGAGGGTGGCATTTGAGACCCTCCCTGCTTAGTTGTCCCTGCAGGTTCTTGATGAATATTTGTGGAAAGCACTGAACGACACTTCCTTTCTGACCTTCAGTTCTCTTTGTGCCCTACATTCCAAACATTCTACTGACCACTCCCTGAACTCTCCTCGCCTTGACTAATTCATTTATTTGTTTATTCTTTTTTAAAGAATGTGCATTTGCTTGAGCTTTTTCCTGGGCTACCTTCCTCTCTGCTTTCTGCCTGTGGAAATCCTTTCCACTCTTTAAACCCCACCTCCAAAGCAAGAAGCTGCCTTGGTCCCCCATAAAGTGAATACTCACAGCTTGTCAATAGTAACTCCAGTTTCTATTCAATGCTTACACTATTTTAGATTATGGTCCACTATGTCTGTTTCACCTGATTGTGAACGTCCTGAGGGCAAGGAACAAGCCTGGTGCATCTTTGTAGCCTTTAGTGCTATCTAGGTGTTGAACACATGTGTGTTTACTTCAACAAACTTATTGTATAGATTTTTTTTTTTAAAGTAAGTAGAACTGGCACTTGGCAATCATTTTTAGTATAGGCCAGCAGAGTCTTAGGTGGGCTATTTTGGAGTGTACACATAAGTCTCAGAGAAGGGATTTGACCAAACCTTCTAGTTAGAAATGTCAGTCCACACATCAGCCTACTTTTAGTGTCCATTGAGCACTATATGCTGGGGAAAATATCAAGAAGTGGAAAAGCTAGCTGCACCCTCATGCAACGATGGCCCTGTTGGGTGGTCCCTCTCCATGGTCCTGTAATGACCTGGACTCTCTTCAATCACTGGACTTCCTCCTAGTACTGTATGTATCTGTTTCCATGAACTCCTTGAAGGTAGGGGATCTCTCTTATTCATTTCTTTACTCGGCAACTAACATACCACTTGCACATAGCAGATGCTCAATAAATACTAGTATTTCTTGAATGAGAGAATAAGAGACACGAAGAATTACAATGGATAAAAAAGAAGTATTAGATACTATGTCCATCTTCAAGGAGATTATATGCTAGTTAGGAAAATAATTACCTAAGTATTTTGACCATAATGTCCTATACTTCCTAGATATTCCATACATTTTAATGAATTATACTTAACAAAATGAGAGCCAATTTCTATATGTAGGAAAAATGATAAATACTTATCAAGAAATATAAATGGCTGCCTCTGTCCTCTAGGAGAGCGTAATCAAGTGTGAGATAATAAAAACAGTCACACGTATATTACTCAGCAGGTAGGGTTCCTGCCAAATGAGTCTTAGAGATACCATTGTAAGCTGGAGTGGTGGGGTAAGGCTTCCCAAAGGAAAGGGGTTTCTGTTAAGAACTGCAAAAAGTCTGAGAGTTTACCCTGTTTGCAAGCTGGAAAGTTAGTCTGCCACATTTTCACTGGCAGAGGACACAAAACTCCTGGGTTAAAGGCAAGGGATTTTAGCGCTCACAGCACAGCATGGGGCACAGCTTTGTGCTCACAGTGTTTCTCTTTGGCCTCTAACTCCCATAGAGATGCTACAGAGCAGCCAGGGGGGCGCTGCACACACCGTGGTTCTACATCACAGCTGAGCAACCCTGAGCTAAGGAAATCCCACTCTCTAAAGGGGCTGCCAGCAAACCTACCAACCTGTCTTGGAGAGAGGCTTTATCTTATTATGCTGGTCGGAAAACAAATCTGTCCTCTCCCAGAAGGAGAGACTATGTTACAAGAATCCTTACAAAAATAACCCAGCACAAAAGCTGTCAATGCCCTTCCTCAGAAGTTGAACAGAAGCACAAGAGACCCTTGGGAAATTCCCTTCCAACAGTCTTAATTTGGTTCTTGAAGTAGGGTTTGATTTGGCAAGCAATTGGAAAAGAACAGATGTTCTAGAAGAAAGAATTTCATGTACATATATTTGTTTCATGACAGACCTCTTTGGGCTGCAGTTTCTTTGCCTGTAAAATCGGAATAATATCTACTTCACAAGGTTGCTGTAAAAATTACTTGAGGTAATGTATGTCTGGCATTCAGCCAGGTGCCAAACTATTAGTTCTTCTCCATTCTCCCAAGAATGTATAAGATGTGACTCTCTAGACTGCCCTGACATCAAGAAAGGAGGAGACAGAGGTATTTAGGCAATCCATTTGCAAACATTTTTATTGAGCATCTACTATGTTCAGGTGCCAGACTAGACACCATGCCTGTCCTCTTAAAGCTAACAGTCTGCCCTGACATCAAGAAAGGAGGAGATAGAGGTATTTAGGCAATCCATTTGCAAACATTTTTATTGAGCATCTACTATGTTCAGGTGCCAGACTAGACACCATGCCTGTCCTCTTAAAGCTAACAGTCTGCTTCATGGGGAAATTAGAGGGAAGTAAAATTATCTTGCTTCCACCAAATATGTTTGTAGAAGGTACACCTCTAAAGTGTTATAGCAATGCCATCTGACCAGGGAGCCAGGAAATTATTGGGACATAAGAGGAGCATAAACCTAAAATAAGAGCAGAGAAATGTCAAAGTTCACATGCATTAGTCAACAACATGTATTTTCAGGATCATGTTGGAAAATGGATACTAATAGCCTGGCCAGTGATTCTCAGTGTTTGCATGTTGACCCATGAACCAGGAGGTCATGGTTTAATTCCTCTTCAGGGTACATGCCTGGGTTTTGGGCCTGATCGCCAGTAGGGGACATGCAGGCAGCAGCCAATCAATGATTCTCTCTCACCATTGATGTTTCTATATCTCTATCCCTCTCCTTTCCTCTCTGAAACCAATAAAAATATATTTTAAAAAATAATGGCAATACTCCTGAGTGAGTTGTTCTGGTTGGTTAAGAAAGTTTATGAAAGTTGTAGAAAGGTTTGTGAAAGTTATGGAAGGGTTGTGAAGAGAAATTTTAAGAAAAAGTATAGGTAATCTAATTAACAAAATTTTTTAGATAAATGAATCTAAAGCTAATACAAAATTTGTTTAGTCCTTTTCCTGTCTGTTAAAAGGGAAAAAGTCTTTCCTATATTTGTCCAGGAAGCAAAAGTTCTATAAATTATTAGTTATATATTATGTTATATTAATCAGTTACATGATTAATTTTTTTTAAAAAAAGCCATCTTTTTAATCATGGGAACTGAAGTTTTGCTAGATGTTTGTGTTTAAGACCCTTTTGTTGTCACTTTGAGTGAATAGTCTAATACTGGTTCATAATCATAATAATATATAATCATTTGGTAAAATAAGTTCAACAACCTTCCCAGTGTTTGAATTTTAAGAAGCTTTTTCTTGACCTAGAATTGGCTTTAGGTCATTTCAATAGGCCCTGAAATGCCTCAAGGATTCTTTTTCTCTCCTTAAGTAACATTGGAAGCTTTGTCAAATAAAGAATAATAACTATATTCTATTTATATATGTGTATTCCTAAAATCTCTAGGAGTCTATAAATCCTGATATACTTTCATTTATAACTCTGATTGTTTTTTGGAATATTGTGTTTTATAGAAAAGATAGGATTCTATGTCAATTGCATTATAATCAAACCTTCTTGAGGTTTTAGAGACAGTCACTGTTTTGTTATGATGCATTTGCAAAAATGTTACATCTTCTAAGGATACATGGAAAGGACTCTGGCTTATTTTAAATTACATATCTCTGAGAATGAGTGCTCAGATTACCCCTTTGAACTGGATGAAAATTATTAGAACTCTATAGAGCATCTGGATTTATAAAAGTACTTGCAAGAAAAATCAGGAGAAACAGAAATTGATTATGGGACTGAATGAACTAAAAATAATTATGTGGTTTTTGTAACTTGTTGAAAGTATTGCTGATTTTTAATCTTTGCTTTTCAGACACAAGGAAGCATTTTTAAAGCAATTTGGTAAATCATAAATTTTTATCCCTACCTGATCCCTCAAGAATTTGACAATTCTTAATGAGTAAGTCACTGCCATACATGTCTTTCCATGAATTGAGTAAGACCAGTTTCCAATTGTGAACTTATTAACCAAGACTTTGACTGGAATGTCATGTCTGAGAGGGACATGCCCAAACTCTGGATGTCAGCAGAGTCATTTAAGGAATGAAAACTACTTTGAAAACAGTAATAGCCCATGGAGAAAATTCTGGTACCTTGTTTGGTCACATGGTTCATGGCAGTCTTTCCAGGTAAAGAAAGGAGGATGCTTTCCTGAGAGATGGCAAGAAAGAAACCTCAAGACATTTTGGGAACCCCAAGGACATGAGGAATTCACCTAAGTGTACAGGTATTGCAGGTAAACCTGATGGCAGCTAGGTAGCTCAGTTTCTTTGCTCAGAGAGGCTAATTAAAGCTCAATTATGAAATTCTAGTAAAGCAGATTTTTTTTAAAAAAACCTGTATGATAAATTGTTATTCTTACTGTGTTCATGCAAACAATCAGGCCAAATTGAAAATAGACTTAATACAGTAAATAAATTGGTCTTTATTTGGCTCTTTAATTTTAAAAAAAGGTGATTTTTAGGAAGAAAAATTGTTGTTTCAATAGGGAATTATTAGAACTGGAGTGTTTTTTTCTTCCCCCAGACCATTTGTCATAATTCTTGCTATTCTAACTTTTGCCCCAATAATACTAAATTTTATAACACAGTTTGTCTCCACCAGATTACAAGCCCTACTCACACTCAGAGAATACTATCTTTAGACACTATTATCACCTCCTTCTCTGCCCAGGCATCATCATCCCTCTAACAGAGAGCAAGGATCTCTTGGCTCTGAAGGAAAACATTGTCCTTACTCACCATGAAGCAGCTACAGAAGAGACCCTGTGCCCCTTTTCTCTGAAATAATTCAGAGCTAAGAACCTGTAGGTGGGTTGTGGTAGGCAGTTAGGCCACAGCAGAGAAAGGACAATGGGCCAGGTCCACTACATCTTTCGAAGCAGGAAGCAGAGGTCAACTCAAAACATGGAAAGCTGGATCGACAAATGATAAACTGGAGGAAAAATGGATAGGACCCTGATAAGTGGTTCTTACTACTCCAACTGCTCTGAAGCTGGCAATGGAGGAACCTATGTAGAATTGACCTTTACATCTTGCCTAGTAGGAGTTGAAATAACTATTGCAAATATAGAGAATTATTATACTAATTTTGGGAAGAAAGTCACATGTGGGGACCTTTGATACACTGGGGCCCACTATCCGGGAATAGGATGCAGGTTACTGTAGTAGCTCCCTGTGGTGAATGTCTGGCTTCTACTGGGTGTTCTATATTGTATTTCAGTATCTAATAAGTACACTAAGAATTGTTTTTGATAATTTTACCCTCTCTTATAACAATGGACTAAGCTGCCAGCTGTTTGGTTTCCAATATGTGGGGTAACTGTAATTCATGTATCCCTGCCAATAGCACCAGAGGGCCTTGTTCCTTAATCTTTGCTTTTCAGACACAAGGAAGACGACTGACCACCTTTATGTCCCAGAAACATCACAGGGTCCAAAGCAAAAGAGACCTTCTCACAGCCATAGCACTAGACTGCAGAGATGACCTCCACTTGCGGAGACCTGCTGAATATATTGCTTTAACCATTTTTACTGTGATGGTAATGGTAGGCTCCCTTAATGTAGAAGTGACTGGGCTGGCTTGTAGCATGGTAAAAGCCCTGAATGCCACTTCCAGGTGTGTATGTGAGATAAAACAAGAGCTGAGCCAGGTCAGGGAGGCAGTTCTAGAGAATCAAGCAGCAGTAGATTATCTACTATAGCAGCATGACCATGATTGTGGGTAATTCGAAGAAATGTCTTGTTTTAATTTTTCTAATAATTCTCAATTGATAGAAAACAACATTCAACAAATTAGGGAAATTATCTCCAAAGTGAAACAACCAGAAGGATTTTTTTTTTTTTTTTTTTTTTTTTACTTATCCAGCTGCGGGAATTCTTTTTTTTTTTTATTCTCCTATTTATTTTTGTCTGATTGCTTGTTGTTGTATTCAATGTCTTTCTCTTTTTAGATCCTGAATTTACTGTATTCCATCCCACCAACAGCTTTCAAGGCAGAAGTAAATGCAGTCCAGTGGAATGAGATTTTTCACCTATAACTAATCTCAAGGTATGATGATAGAAATAGCAGTGGAGAATGTTAGAGGCAAATATAGAATATTGGGGACTAGCTATAGTTATAAGAAATATTAATCATACTCTCTTAACTGTGATTGTCTTGTTCTGATACAGAAAGGATATTCTAACCTGCCTGGGAGTTGTACACCCCCAGGATCTAGGAGTCAACCTTGGTTCTGGGAGTCAACCTTGGAATGCGGTCCATTATCATGGAAAGACTAACAGCCTTGTTGTCCAAATAATGGAGTCCCATTCACATTGTCTGTAACCTGTAACCATTTATACCCATTCTCATTCCTTTTGCCTACTTCCTCATGTAATCTTTGCCTTACCCAATATAAGCAGCTGACTTATGGGGGGGTTGCAGAGCAGGTTTTTGTGAGTGACCTGCTGCACTACCATACTGCTGGCATTATTGGAATAAATGCTCGCATATAATTAAAAATATATAAACAAATAATAAACAAATACTAATAATCACAGCAGGAAGATTTCAAGTGAATGTCATTGCCACAAATGCTTGATTGTTAAATCATTCACTTACTAGGTATTTACTGAGCATTCCCTACATGGTATGTATAGTGATAGGTGCTAGAATTCGAGGACCAAGAGCAGGAATTTACTTAAGGGTAAGATGGCCCCCAAGAGACAAGGGGATGATTTTTCACAAGTTGGCGTCAACATTCATCTATTTATGGAGAGAAGTGTGAGAAACTCATAGACACTATGAATAAGGTATTCAGTTTTAAGATGATTAGGTTATCGATTCATTAAATAATCTTTAATTAGAACTTGAATAGGAGAGAAGGAAGTTTTTTAAATATCTTTGTTTATCTGTGAAGAGAAACAATTATTTGTTAGAGAGTATACGAGAGGCCCAGTGCATGAATTCATGCACAGGTTGGGTCCTGTCAGCCCACCCCAAAGGGGAGAGGGGTCACGGGAGGTTGAAGGGGACAATCGGGGCCCAAATCGGGAAGGTTGGCCACTGCAGTTCGTGTCATAGTGACCTGCTATTCCGGTCATTCCATTGTTCCAGTTGCTTGGCTTTTGTATATATAGATATCTAAAATATTTAATAGCAATAAAACCATTTTTGCATTTGTGCGGGAGAGAAAAGAGTTATTAAAAAAGTATTCTTACTTTGGGGGATGAGCCTTGATAATTTAACCACTATGTTAAGCTTGATCAATGCATTATTAGAATAGTATATGAAAAGGCATCTCCAGCTGGTTTTTATGGAAGAATTATGGTAATAGTACTTTGCTCCTATGCAGTGAAGATTGGATTCCATTTATTTGTCTAGAATCTACCTAATGGACTAGATTGTGTGAAATGGCACATGTTATTCGACAGCTGAGTGATAGATAGGAGGAGAAATGAATTATTTGAAATGAGAAGCTGAGGGCATGGGTATAAAGCTAAGCCAAAGGTAGTGGCACTCCATCTTCAGTTTTTATTACTTATGGATCACGAGATGGGCTTTAGCCAATGCTGAGAACAGGTCTTATATTGGATGACTTAGGGAAATGTTGGGTCCAGCAGTCAAATGATTCGAAGGCACGGGATCCTCAAATCTCTGGCTGTCAATCTCAGTTTCTTCCTTGCCACCACTGCCTTGTGCTGCTTCATTCCTTCAGATTAATTGCACTTTCAGGACTCGGCTTCCCTCCAGGGGAAGGGGAGACACACCTTAGTATGGATTGCTTTGTTCTGACCTGAGGTGTGAGAGAAATAAGAAAGCTTGGCACAAAATTTTGAAAGTGAGAGAAGAAAAGACTGGAGAAATCCCAGGTGAAAACGCATCTTCTCTCTTCCATATGTTATTTTCCCTCTTGTTAACCAGATTTACTGCTAAATCCCAACATAGATTCTAAAACCTTTCTGAACTGATGAAAGTGACAGTGCGGGAGTCATAATAATCCATCACAGCAACTCTCTTCCTATCTAAGTCCTGCTAGTGGCTGCCGCCCAAAAGGTCAGACCGACACCAGTTTTTCCTGAGACTGCGGCCCAGAAGTCCTTGTGCAGTAGCATTTCAATGTAAGGACAGCTCAGTATATCGAGTGCTATTGTTGTGAAATCAAAGCACTTTGTCTTTGTTCCACACAAAATGCTTTTCTCTCTGAACTTGGCCCTGATTGATAAAGTCCTTTCCATTTCTATTAGGTACAGAGGTGGAAGATAGTATGGTGTTTACCCAGTGCTGAAATTAAACCTCTCTCTCCTTGGCTGTCCCTCCTCCCCACAATTGTCTATCAGTAGACTTCCAAAAGACTTTCCTTTAGCCAGCTGTTTGCTCCTATTTCTCATGACAGTTCTCAATGTTTTTAACAGGAATAAAGATCACTGATATTCCCATTAAGTTTGTCGGAAGCAACTGAGAAAGATCTCTTTTTATGTTTAAACTAGGAGTCTGAGGCACAAACATTTGTGCACTCGAGGGGTCCTTCAGCCCAGCCTGTGCCCGCTTGTAGTCTGGGACCTCTAGGGAGATGTCCACCTGCTGGCGTGCCTGGCCAGCCTGGGTGAGGGGCTGATGGATGTGTGCAGGCTGGCCAACCACTGAGTAACACCATGGGGATGTGGCCAGCCTGGGTGAGGGGCTGAGGGCCGTTTTCAGGCTGCCCACAGCCCCGTCAGGGTTCAGATCCCTACTGGGGTGTCTGGCCAGCTTGGGTGAGGAGCTGAGGGCCATTTTCAGGCTGCCCACAGCTCCCATTGACCCAAGGTCCCAGCGAGTCTGGCTAGAATCAGGTTTCTGGGGTTTATTTATCTTCTATAATTGAAACTTTGTTGCCTTGAGCAGAGGCCCGGCTGGCCTAGGCAGGCAATTTCAACTCTATCATGGTGCAACAGAAGCCTCCTGTTTGTTCTAGCACCGTGGCTGCCGCCCACCACTTGGCTGGGTTAATTTGCATACAGCTGCTCTAATTGGCTGGTGGACATGGCTTAGGTGTCTCAGAGTGATTGTTAATTTGCATATTACTATTTTATTAGATTAGATAGAGATTTTAAAACTGTTCATAATCTTTACTTCTTTTCCCAGCACATTCTTATCCTCATGAAGTCCTTTCACTAATTAGTTAAGTAAATCTTTATACTAAAAGTTAGCTATGTGTTAATCCTTTAGTTTTATTGGTCTTTTCTTTATTTCACTTTTTAAAATATATATTTTTTATTGATTTTAGAGAGGAAGGGAGTGGGAGAGAGAGAAAGAAACATCAATGATGAGAGAGAATCATTGATGGGCTGTCTCCCACATGTTCCCCATTGGGGATGTAGCCAAAACCTGAGCATGTGTCCTGACTGGGAATTGAACCATAACCTCCTAGTTCATAGGTTGATGCTCAACCATTGAGTAACACCAGCCAAGCTGGTTTTATTGGTCTTGATCTTTATCCCTATACAAACACAGTATATGCTTATATTTAAATACATTTTTTCTGTTTCCAAATGGAGGATATAAATTTATGAGAACATGAGGTCTGAACCTATTAGTGAGAAAAAAGTACATTTTGAATTTGTCTATTCAAAATCATTGGGCCACTTTTGAAATTAAGTTGCTAGATAAATCCATTTAATATAAAATATAAAGTGAAGTTTAACATTTATGAAGATCCTACTATGTGCCAGATGGTACACTATGAATTTTACATATTTCCATTTAATCTTGGCAACACTGTGAGCTATGTATTATTCTCATCCTACAGACAAAAAAACTGAGACTTGGAGAGGGCACATGGATTAAGACTGATCTGAAAGCCTGCGCTTTCTACTAAACGAGTACAGGTATATGAATATTAGAGCCAAAAGGAATCTTAGGGATTATCTAGAATAGTGGTTTCCAAAATGTAAGATGGATACCAAAGGGAGTGGTACGCAGGACATTACATTTAAAAGGCAATAAATGCCACAATGAAGTTCATTTCTTTTCAATGTTCTTTTAATCCTTCTGATAACTTAATTCTGTATGTCTCTAACACTTGCTCATTTTCTTTTCCATCAAAGAAAGAGCAGGTCTTAGAATTACAGATTTTAAATACAATATCTAGATAAGATATATTTTTTTATTTTTTATTATAATTATACTTTTAACTGATTTCAGAGAGAAAGGGAGAGGAAGAAATAGAAACATCAATCATGGCAATCATTGGTTGGCTGCCTTCTGCACGCCCCCTACTGGGGATCAAGCTCACAGCCCAGGCATGTGCCCAGACCAGGAATCAAACTGTGACCACCTGGTTCATAGGACGACACTCAACCACTGAGCCACACTGGCCAGGCTCATTGTGATTATTTTATATCTACTTTCTAGCTAAGACGAATGATTCTGGGTTTCCATTTTAGCAGTGCCATTTTTGTGACACGTAAATTTTTATTTTGAAAACAAATTTATTTGGATTTTTATTTATTATTTTTCTTTATTTTATTTAATAAAATAAGTGGAACAACAAATCAATGTTTCTTTTTTAAAAACGTTTTTTATTGATTTTTTTTTTGAGAGAGAGAGAGAGAGAAGGGAGAGGAAGAAAAAACGACTGATTGTCTCCTGCAAGCACCTGGGCACGTGCCTTGACCAGGAACTGACTGGTGACCTTTCACTGCATGGGCAATGCTCAACTAACTGAACGACACTAGTCAGGGCTTATTCCCCCCCGCCCCATAACCATTTATTCCCCCCACACCCTTTTCTACTTTCACACCTCTACTCCCTGCCCCCCACAATCACCACACTATTGTCTGTGTCCATGAGTTCTTTCTCCATCAATACCTCCATCTCCCTAACCCCCACACCTGAGCTGTCTGCCTGCTCTCTATCTATGAGTCTGTCTCTATTTTGCATATTACTTCAGTCTGTTCATCCAATACCTCATATAACTGAAATGATACAGTACTTTTCTTTCTCTGACTGGCTTATTTCACTTAGTACAATATTCTCCAAGTCCATCCATGCTGTCACAAATGGTAAAAATCTTCTTCCTTTTTATGGCCGTATTTGGATTTTTTAAATATGAGCTTATTTAAAGAAAAAGGTTTATAAATAATAGTTCAGTGTCATATACATGTGGTAAAAATCATAAAGATGCTATAGGCAGTCTAGATTTTTGGGGGCATGGATCTGGAGAGTCTAGGCTAAAACTCACATGATAAAATGGAAGAAATTTATATGATGCATTTGAAGAAATCGAGGTCTAGAGAGATGTAGTTAAGGGTCCATGACATAGAAGCTTTCTGATTGTCGAAACATGATCATTTACTTTTAAAACATACAACGTCCTCCCCGCTGTTGTTCTTGTTTTTCCTGGTGGGGCATCAGACATCTTTTGATTAGCAAATACAGATTAGAATTAAGGAAACGAGAAATTCTGTTTCCTTCCAAAGCAGTCAGATAGTTCTAGTAGAAAGGTGCTATTTGAGATTAGTTTGACAAACTGAGTATTCAAATTAAATCAGAAGTTGATATTTGATATTGTTTTTATAAAATTTGCATTCATTTATTTAGACATTTCAATGTATAGCAGTCAGCAAATTCAAGTATGAAATAGTTGTTACAATAAAAAGTCCACGTTGCTCGTAAGGGAGCAGGTAGAATCTCTGAAAGTTTTAACTAGTGAGACAGTTCCCCAACATTACCTCTTGAAAGCATAATCATCAGAATAATCTCTTTAAAGGCCTTTATGTAATTTTTCTCATGTACATCTGATGATTTATTGCTAACAGCTACAGGTGATAATGGGACTGCTTCCAATATAACACGCCTGCTTTCCAGTCTAGCCGCTGGGAACCTATGAGATGCTCCAGTATTCTGCTCTAATGGATAGGGTATTATTTGTTAACAAATAGACTTCCTGGGGCTGTCAAATGTACCATCTATTTTCTAACACTTAAAATACTTCAATCTGGTCTATATGAGCCCAACACTGAATTTCATGAAAGAGATAATATAGATCTGCAGATATCCCACGAAAATTCACCAGCATTAGCCATAGCATTCTGGTTAGGGGGAAAACGGGGTAACCCTGGGAAAGACAAGCATCTATAAATACATCTTTTGTTATATTCTCAGAATCGGCTTTCAGAGTTTTAACTCTTATCTTTGGGCATGATTCCCGGTCTCTTTCAGTTCCTTCTCTGATTTTGTTTCTTCACTCCCATGAAATGGTGATGTTAAATAGTGAGAGGCACTATGGTGTTAGTTTACCTGGGTTCAAATCCTGGCTGTACCAACTCCCTGATGGAGCTATTTTTTTTACTCCTCTGTGCCTCAGTTTCCTTATATGCAACGGGAAGGTGCTATCTATCTCCTATGGTAGCTGTAAGCAATTTGATATATGTAAAGCAACCAAAACAGTGTCTTGCATGTAGCAAGTTCTAAGTACGTGTTAGTTATTCTTCCAACTGGTAGATATTGTCTTGGATGCTGTCTACCCATGCATTCAGCTAACATGTTTTCATTGAACACTTACTATGTGCCCTTAGACACTGTTCAAGATGCTTAAGACACATCAATGAACAAACCAATAAAAATCCTTGTCTTTGTGGAGCTTTTTTCCAGATAGATGGAGACAGTTAGTAGTCAATAAACATAACAACTAAGCAAATTGCATTAGAGTGATAAATGCTATGGGGGAAAATAGTTGGGTAAGGAGATTGGGAGGGTAGGTACAGTTGATCTCTATTATAAAAGCCTAAGCAACCATTAAGGTGGAATGACCAGAATGACTAGTCACTATAACACGAACTGACCACCCTGATCACCTGATCAGGGCCTGCTGGCCCATCTCCCAGTCCCTCTTCTTCGGCTGGCAGGCACTGATCACCTGATGGGGAACAGGGAACCAGGGGTGGTGGTGGATACCCGTGGTGCCAGGCCAAGACGGGTATGGATGGGGGCAGGGTCAACTGCCAGCAGCTGGGGAGGGGAAGGCCCAGGCCAGCCAACCGCCTGGTCCTTGAAGGCTTTTGAAAAACCAACCGCCTGGTTCTTGAAGGCTTTTGAAAAACCACTACTAGGGAGGCTTTTCTCCCCCCCCCCCCCCCCCCACCCCGCCACCCCCCAGAAGCACGCAATTCAAAGGCACTAGCTGAGGAGCTGCCCAATCTCTCCCTGCACCCAGTCAGATTGAGTCTGGCAGGAGGCAGGGTGAAACAGCCCGAACCACTGCCCGCAGGTAGGAAGCTGGCAGAGGTGGGGCATGGATGCAGGGGCCTCAGAGATGGACTACCCGGCCCCCAGTGTGCTCTCCACCTGGAGGCATCCAGCTGCAGACCTCCGACTCCATTAACTGGATCAGTGGTGGGGTGGAAAGCGCCCCAGGAGAGTGAGGAAATGAAACTTGGGGTGAGTACCACAGGTTGCAGTCCCCATGACCTTCCCCTCCAGGATAATGCTGCTCTCTGTAACCCACGTGTCAAGAGATAAATGTGGATTTGCAGAGAGGCAGGCCCCCGAGGAGCTTCAGCTGGGGGATGAGAGGAGTTACTTACTCTGACACCCACACCCTCTGCTTTAAGGCTACATTTTCCTTCCCTAATAAATGTTGCTTGAAGTACACAATGTTTGTGTTTAGACATGTGATAAATGTGGGGAAAGCAAAGTTTTCTGCTTTAGAACAAAAGAGTCTGGAGTCTTTGGGGGTCGATCTCTCTCTCTCTCTCCCTATCTCTCTCTCTCTCTCACACACACACACACACACTCCTTCCTCCCCTTCCCTGGCCGGGCCAATCTTCATGCAGAAAGTTAACTGTAGCTCCTCAGAACCCACCCTCGCTGAGTAGCCTGTTTTGTTTTTTTCTGACTTCTAAACTGGCAGTCAGACATCCCCCAAGGGGTCCTGGATTGCGAGAGGGTGCAGGCCGGGCTGATGGACACTCCCTACTCCATGCACAAACTTTGTGCCCTGGATCTCTAGTATTTATTATATACATTCAATATAATGCTCCGAAAATAAAACTGATGTTTCCAGGAAAACCTGATTCCCACTTACTGATAATCATTCTTTGTTTCCCAGGTTACAAACTCACCCACCTTAGTCTCCTATTTCCCCCATAACCTGCCATTAAACCTCTCTCAGAATGTCTTTGAATCTACCCTGACTTGAACATGTAGGCCTGGGCTACTGTCATAGCCTTCCTAATTGGTCTCTACTGTCAGTCTCTCCCTGCTCCAATCCACTCTGCACTTACTTCGTTTGCAAAGCAATGTCCATAACAGAGTTTGACAGTGTCTCTTCCTTGCTCCGATGCCAATGGAAAAAGATCACACTTTTTCAGTTACTGACAATCTGATTTCAACCAGTCTTTCTAGCTCTCTCCCACAAATGTAAGCTTTTATTTCAGCCAGAATAATCTACTTTTGTGGATTCCTCTTCTGTACCCGTTCAAGGCATTAGGTTCTTTCCTAACATTCAGTTGCTAGTTTTCCTTTTTCTTTGTAGAAGCTTTAGAAATTGCAACCTTAATATTCCATGTGAAATTTTACATAATAATTTGACTTATGAAAGAATCACAGGTTAGACTCCTAAGGAAAATGGTGTGAAGCTGATCTCAGCAAAGTAGAGGTGCTGATGGAAGGACTCACCTGATATCTTGGAGAATCCATAACAACTAAAATTGTTTTGATACCTCTTCTGTCCTTTACTCAAGGACAGAACACCAGCTAATTAGTTTACTGCCAGAAATGTGCAAGCAAGATTTACTTTCTCTAGACTGTCTGCCTTTTCTCCCCTTGCCTATAAATCCTGTCCTTGCCTTTGTTCTCTAACTCAGTGAAGAAACCTGTTGTGAGAGCAATTTGTATAAAAATAAATACTTGTTTTTTGAAAGATACAGAAACTATTGTCTATTTACATTTAAAAATATATTGTTTCAATGACTGGAGATTAAAGTCTTTAGAAAAGCAAATCTATTTTTATTTATGTAAAATAATCTAAAAAGATCCCTTAATGGAGTTTGTGTAAAAATTCCCTTGCCATCAAATATCAAAGCATTTTTATATTAACCCCCTTTCTTCTGCAAGGTCCTACTCCACAGTGGGCTATCTTGATTTCCAGATATTTGAGACTCTTCAAGTTGCTTGCACCTAAATGATTCAACCAATTTTATTATTTTATGTTTCCTTAGCAATGAGACACCCATTTCTGCCACATGTAATGCAGACTTTCCCCAAGGCTTCTATTAATTTAAATAGTAACCTTCAATTGTGTCAGTCTTCAAAACTACAGGGCAATGTACCTCAAAAATAAGAAAATAGTTTACAATTACCACCAACCAAAATTACATTTATTTCAAGTTTATTGCATTAGAGAAATCGTTCAGATTTTAGGTGGCTTACTGGTCTGTGGTTTATTTTCAGCTGAGTTTCTGAGAACTAAACATACAGTGCCTGTTCACCAACGTGGGTGAAGGCAGCCCATCATGGCTTTAAAACACAAACACACACACACACACACACACACACACACACACAATCAGCCTATTTCATCTTCCCAATTTGTTTAGCTCTTGCTCACTATTCCCTGACACTTTATATTTGCTAGAGTTGCCATAACTAAGTACCACAGACGGAGTGGCTAAACCAACATTTATTTGCTCAGTACTACATGCTGGAAGTCCAAGATGAAGGTGTTGGAAGGCTTTTCTTCCGAAGTCTCTTTCCTTGGCTTGTACCTTCTGGTCACCTGTGTCCTCACAGGGTCTTTGTTGCGTGCATAGAAGACTGGTGTCTGTGTCCAAGTTTCCTCTTCTTACAAGGACAGTAGTAAGTTGGCGTGGGACTCACCCTAACAGCCTCATTTTAACGCAATCATCTCTTTGAAGGCCCTTTCTCCAAATATAGTCACATTCTGAAGTACTTGCGTTAGGACTAAAATACCTAAAGTTTTGGGAAACACTATCCAGCCTTGTTTCCTAACAATGAGATCCAACTGTCATATGTCTTAAAAGATTTTGGCTTAATCTTTGTGGGAAAGTGTTATAGTGTCAACAGTAAATAAAACGTAAGGAGGGCACATATGAAGAGTGAAAGTGCAGTCTGCCTAGAGACCAGACATTTGATCACAAGCACCCAGTTTTTTAAATTATCTTTATTATTAAAAGTATTATAAATGTCCCCTTCGTGGGCTCCCCCCCAACACTGATCCCCTCCACCCCCCTCACTGCCCCTCCCAGGCCTTCACCACACCACTGGGCACCCAGCTTTATGTATAATTCTTTTTAAAAATATATATTTTTACTGATTTCAGGGAGAGGGAGAAAGAGATAGAAACATCAATGATGAGAATCATTCATCAGCTGCCTCCTGAACACCCCTACTGGGGATCTAGCCCGCAACCTGAGCATGTGCCCTTGACCAGAATCAAACCCTGGACTTTTCAGGCCATAGGCTGACACCTATCCACTGATGCTCAAACCAGCTAGGGCTTATGCATAATTCTTAAACAGCCCTTTGGTCCTCACCCAAAGGGCATGTTTGTGTGTGTTTGAGGGGATGGGACGTCTGTGTGTGTGTGTGTGTGTGTATGTAAAAATAAACTTTTAATGTATTTCAGGCATCTGGCAAAGTATTTGACACACCAACAGATTTCATTCTTACAGTCGGAGATAGGGATAATTTCCCACATTTCCCAGATTAGGAAACTGGATCTCAGAAGTACTTGCCCAAAGTCACTGAGCCAAAATTTAGGTGAGTTTGACTCCAGAGCCCAACTTCTTTGTAGTGTGGTTTCCTGACTCCTGTCCTTTTCTCAGATGAGATCGTGGGAGCTGCAGAGCTTTTGCCATGTGTGATTCTTCAAGCTATGTCATCTCTGCTATGACACCAAAAACACAGGCAAAAAAATAGGTGAGACTTCATCAAAATTTAAAAAATTTTTGCATGGAAGAATACCATCAAGAGTGTGAAAAAAGCAACTCATGAATAAAAAAAAATAGTTGCAAATCAAATATCCAGTAAGTGATTAATATGCCAGAATATATAAAGAACAACTAGAACTAAATGACAAAAAAAATAATTAAAACTTGGGCAAAGGACTTGGTCAGATATTCCTCCAAAGACAAACAAATAGCCAGTATATAAGTACATGAAAAGATGTTCAACATCCCTCATCACTAGGGAAATACAAATTAAAACAAAATAAGATCCTATGTCACACCTATTAGGATGGCTATTATTAAAACAAACAAAAGCAGGTCTTTAAAAAAAGTTAGTTCCTTAAAAAATTAAATATAGAATTACAATACAATGCAGCAATTCCATATTTACTGAAAAGAACTGAAAGCAGGGGCTAAATAATTACACACCAATGCTGACAGCAACATTACTTGCCATAGCCAAAAGACAGAAACAATGCAAATATCCATTATTAGATAAATGGACAAGCAAAAGGTAGTAAGTACATAAAATGGAATATTATTCAGCCTTCAAAACTAATGAAATTCTCATACATGATATACACAGATGAAATTTGAAGACATCATGTTAAGCAAAAAAGAGACATAAAGGATAAATATTCTGATTCCACTTATATGAGGTACCTAAAACAGTCAAACTCATAGAGAAAGAAAGCAGATGTTGAGGCTGGGGGAGAGGAGCATGGGGAGTTATTGCTTAATGCAGGGGTGGGGAACATCTGGCCCTCGGCTGTATAAGGCCCGAGAACTCATTTGGTCTGGCCCTACCAAGACATTAGGGGTGAGTTAATTAAATGTTTGACCAAATATAGCAGGTTAATCTTTAAGTTGATAAGTTTGTATGGCCCTTGAATGACCTACACTAATAAGAGAAACATGCAAATTGGTGTCACTTTGCTACACCCCAAGCCACGCCCACCAGCCAATCAGATCGACTATATGCAAATTAACCCAACCAAGATGGCCACTGGCAGCTATGAAGCTGGAGCAAGCAGGAGGCTTGGTTGCCCTGGAGATGGAGGAAGCCAAGCTTCCCGCCTGCCCTGGCTGGCTGTGGCCTCCCCTCAAGGCAACAAAGTTTTAATTACAGAAGAAAAATAAATCCTAAATATCTGCTTCCAGCCAGCCTCACTGGGAGCTTGGGTGGCTGGGGGCTGTAGCCAGCCTGCAAACAGCCATCTGCCCCTCACCCAGGCTGGCCACATCTTCATGGGGTGCGAATCTCTGCTTGGGGGCTTGGCCAACCTGTAAACAGCCATCAGTCCCTCACCCAGGCTGGCCAGGCACTCCAGTGGGGACCTCCACCATGAAGGGGCTGTAGCCAGCCTACAAACAGACATCAGCCCCTCACCCAGGCTGGCCAGGAACCCCACAGGGGGACTTTCACCCTGAAGGAACTGTGGCCAGCCTGCAAACAGCCATCAGCCCCTCACCAGGCTGGCCAGGCACCCCAATGGGGACCCCTACCCTGAAGGGAGTCTGGCCAGTCTGAAAACGGCCCTCAGCCCCTCACACAGGCTGGCCAGGCACCCCAGCAGAAACCCCACCCTGATCCAGACACCCTTCAGGGCAAACCAGCTGCTCCCACCCATGCACCAAGCCTCTATCCTATATAATAAAAGGGTAATATGCAAATTGACCCTAACAGCAGAACCACTGAGAATGACTGGTCGCTATGACACACACTGACCACCAGGGGGAAGATGCTCAATGCAGGAGCTGCCCCCTGGTGGTCAGTGCGCTCCCACAGGGCGAGCTCTGCTCAGCCACAAACCAGGCTGACGGCTGCCAGTACAGCAGTGGTGGTGGAAGCCTCTCCTATCTATTCAGCAGCTCTAAGGATGTCCGACTGCAGCTTAGGCCTGCTTTCCACTATCAAGTGGACTCCTGGGCTCCCGTGCTGCCAGGAGGATGTCTGACTGCCAGCTTAGGCCCGATCCCCCTGGGGAGTGGGTCTAAGCCAGCAGGTAGACATCCCCGAGGGTTCCCAGACTGCCAGAGGGTACAGGCTGAGCTGAGGGACCCCCAGCCCGGCCTCGAGTGCACAAATTTTTGTGCACCGGGCCTCTAGTGTTATAATAAATATCCAAATGGCCCTTGGCAAAAAAACAGGTTCCCCACCCCTGGCTTAATGGGTAGTTTCTGTTTGGATGATGAAAAAATTTTAGGTAGTAGTGATGGTTGCAAAATAATGTAAATGTTCTTAATATGACTGAAAATGTTAAATTTTATGTTGTGTGTATTTTACAATAAAAACTTTGGCTAATGTGAGGAATGTTTAATTTTAATTAAATAAGTGTAAAAATTGAAACTTGATTCAATTATTGGAAAACTTTTAAGTTTGAAACACGTAAATTTTACAATATCCATTTAGAAGTATAGAAAAATATAATCTCACACATATTTGATATGCCAACTTTGTTTTCAAGCCTGGGGCAATGTTAATATAGCTATATCCTTTTCCTACCAGGGCAATTCTTTCATTTTACACCTCAAGCCTAATTTTATATTTTAAATTACACAGCTTACCTTTAAGTAGTCTTCAATCATATATAACTAATAAGCATCTAAATATTCATAAAATATCTACAGAAACACAAGTTGAATTTATGGAAGCATATATTAAATCAAAAGTACATCCAATACCACCGAAATGGTTTTATTTTTGTCATTGAAACATGCACAACACTATGATTGTATGATTACTTTGGTTTCTTTAAATATTACTTAAGTATGCATTAAAAATATATGTTTACATTTAGGAAATGTAACATAAAGAAGCCCTCTGTAAACATAATTCCTCAATATTTTTTCCTGCTGTTTCATTCACAAATAACTTAATCTATAAAGTCATAAACAATTGAACTATCAACTCTAACGGCCTAAAAGTATACATAAATTTTAAAACTTGACAAGTGTTCTATAATTTTATAATAACGTGCAGTATTTGTAAACAAATAAATGACTTCTCATCACAAGTTCTTGCCTCCCAATAGACCTTCCAGTGCACTTGGTGAAGATGTTATACATTTAAAATGTCTAAATGCTCAAAAGACTAGATTTTTAAAATAGTACAGAAGGTTGTCATCTAAATGTTATTAAGCCTTACTAAAATCACTTCAGTTTGTCTGAAGAACAAAAAATACTACTGAAGAATAAATGCTTATTATGTCATTTAAATGGAAGCTAACAAATTCTAAAATAATGTCAGATTAAATTTGTATTAGTCTTGAGAAAAATATTCCATTGAGATTCTATTACAGAAATAGAATCAAAATTTATTATGAAGCAAATTTTGATTAAAACTCTATAGTAAAAATAATCTTAGAAAGACATTACAGAATATTAGATTATTCAGTTTTTGTTTAATGACTGGAAATCTTTATTCCTTCAGAAAATACTAACATATTTGTTGAATGACAGTTCCTGTTAGTGACTAGATAGCCACTAGCTACCTACTGAAGTTATTAGATAATCACTCAATAAATATTAGGTAAGTACTCAATTTATTTTTATGTAATAAACATAAAAAGAATTTTGCACATTGAAAATGTTTCATCATTTTCAGAGTGTAAAACTAAGGGAAAAACATTCTCAATATTCTCATTAAATGATTAAATTAACAAATAAAAAGTAAAAGCTAAGTATTATTACTTTTAAAATCTAAGTTTCTAAAAGTTTTATTTTTCAACCAATACAAAATTGATCTGGTTCACACTATTCATTTCCAGACAAATTTTATGTTTAAAAATTAAACATTCATTGTTAAAGACATTAGAACAAATGTTTTTGATTCTGATATATATAATGAATATAAATCAAAATTCACAAATGGTGGTTGAAATTCTGTCAACTTTCAGCCTAGTGCAACATAAATCATTATTTTGCATAACCAATTTAAAATGAAAGTTTATAATGGAAATGTCAGCAAGTCCTAACTACTACATTACTAGTAATGGGTTCCACTATACTATAAACAGGCTCACCAGGTGTGCACATCTGATAGACTGCTTAGAAAATTAAAGCTATCAGATCTATAAATAAGGAATAAATATGAACACTGTAATGCCAAAGCATTAGCACTGTTTAAGAAAACAAGATGTGATGTAAACACATTTGACAGTCCTCTATGTAAGCCACTTTTCATTGATTTATAAAGCTATGGTTTTATAATTCTTTTAAAAAGGAAAATGTTGCTACACTGCTGCATGCAATAATTTCATTGTACATTCTTGAGTATAATTCGATCTTCAAATCCTCTTGCAGTTTGACATCTCATTAGGAATTCTCCAAAAGTCAGCTTGTCATGTTTTCAGTAGCCTATAACAAGAAAGTTAAGATTCATTATAGTAAAACCATGGAAAAAGAGACACCATGGAAATAAACTTGTCAATACCACACTGTCATTAACAAACAAATCCTCCCCAACATATATCAAAACATTTTTGTCAGGATAATGCAGTGGTTTTCATTTTTTGTAGTACATTAGAATTAGCTTTTAAACTGATTGCTAGGCTAACAGTAGGAATTTAAACAATACAGTAAAAGTATATAGCTACTTGAAAAATTAACCTATAGAAGAACCTATCCACACAGTTTTTATCAGTTTGTCCATTTCTGCATGTTTCATTATAATTCGAAGAGGATTACGATGAAAAAAAGACCTTTCTGTTATGTTGTAAGCAAGAGAAAAAAAGAGCAAAAGAATAATGAACTCATGGCTAATCCTGTTTCACTTATATCAAACTATTACCACCTTCCATGATTATTCTGCAGAAATTCCAGGGCACCATATAATTCCATCAAATATATCTCTAAAAATAAGAATTTAGAGAACCTGGACAGCAAGCTCAGTTGGTTAGAGCAACGTCCAAATACACCAAGGTTGCTGGTTTGATCTCCTAAGTAGAAAAACAAACAGACGTTTTTCTTTCTTTAAATATCTATAATTAAAGTTAAAAACAGCCCTAACCAGTTTGGCTTAGTGGAT
>PVJC01021407.1:0-28235 GCA_004026665.1 Murina feae
ATCGTTCCCCACCCTGACACCAACCGCCACCATGCCATCTCCCTCCCGCCCACCCCCACTTCTTGCTCACCCTGCCGCTGGCACTGCACTGGCCTCCAGGGCTGCCAGCCACCATCTTGTCTGAGCTAATTTGCATACAGCCATTCTGATTGGCTGGTGGGCGTGGCTTACCCCGTCCCGAAGAAACGGTTAATTTTAATATTTCGCTTTTATTAGTTAAGATCATACTACTTTGCTGAATTAATTAATCAATTCTAGCAGTGTTTTGATGGAATCTTTAAGGTTCTCTATATATAATATCATGTCATCTACAAATAATGACAATTTTACTTCTTCCTTTCCTATTTTGACCTTCCATTTTTCTTCTTCTCTGATTGCTGTGGCTAGGACTTTCAGTAATATGTTGAATAAGAGTGGTATTTTGTTCCACAATCTGAAAAGAAATGCTTTTAGTTTTTGCCCATTGAATGTGATGTTGGCTGTGGGTTTGTCATATATGACCTTCATTATTTTGAGATATGTTTACTCTGTTCCCACTTTGCCTAGAGTTTTTATCATAAATGGATGCTTGGCTTTATTAAATGCTTTTTCTGCATCTATTGATATAATCATGTGATTTTTATCTTTCCTTTTTTTATATGGTGTATCACATTTATTGATTTTGTGAGTATTACACAAAATTTGCATCCTTTTCTCAAAATTAATCTCATTTGATCATGGTGTATGACCTTTTTCATTTATTACTCAACTAGGAGCCTGGGGTGTCCCTCAGTCCAGCCTGTGCCCTCTCATAGTCTGGGACCCCTCGGGGAATGTCCACCTGCTGGCATGCCTGGCCAGCCTGGGTGAGGGGCTGATGGCAGTTTGCTTATAAATCATTGCACCTTTCTAAAGGAGGAAAAGGTCCCACATGTCTATTTCACTCATTTAGTCTTCTTCTCTCATCCAGATCCTGATTTCACAATTCTTCATTACCTTTTTTTCCTCTAATACAATTTTACTTGGTTCAATAAATAGTTGAAAAATTATTCTTAACAATTACTGGGATCAGAAATCTCCCACCCCACAGCCCGTGTGCCCCGCCCACCCCACACACCCCAAGGACCGTCACCCACTCTGAGCACCCCGCCCACCCTTCCACCTGCTCTGCACCCACCTCTGTGGTTGCACTTCTGGCCTCCATCTTGGCTGAGTTAATTTGCATATAGCCACTCTGATTGTCTGATGGGTATGGCTTGGCTGGTGCATGTGGCTTAGGTGTCCCAGAAAAATGGTTAATTTCAATATTACTCTTTTATTGGAGTAGATACCATTTGCTATTATTTTGTTGAGGATTTTTGCATTAGTGGTCATCAGGAATATTGACCTATAATTTTCTTTCTTTGTAGTGCCTTTATTCGTTTTTTTAAAAAATATATTTTATTGATTTTTTACAGAGAGGAAGGGAGAAGGATAGAGAGTTAGAAACATTGATGAGAGAGAAGCATCGATCAGCTACCTCCTGCACACCCCCTACTGGGGATGTACCTGCAATCAAGGTACATGCCCTTGACCAGAATCAAACTTTGGATCCTTCCACAGGCCGACACTCTATGCAGTGAGCCAAACCAGCCAGGGCCCTTTATTTGGTTTTGGAATGAGGATAATGCTGGCCTCATAAAATGAGCTTGGGAGTCTTCCCTTCTTTTGAATTTTTTAGAATAGTTTGACAAGCATAGGTGTTAATTCTTCTTTGAATGTTTGGTAAAATTCACCTGTGAAGCCATCCATTCCAGGACTTTTGTTTGTGGAAGTATTTATTTATTTAATTACAGCTTAAATTTCATTAATTGTAATTTGTCTATTCAGAGTTTCTGATTCTTTTTGATTCAGTTTAGGAAGATGGTGTGTTTCTGTGAGTTTATCCATTTTGTCCAGATGGTCCAATTTGTTGGCATATAAATGTTTATAATATTTTCTTATAATCCTTTGTATTTTTGTGGTGTCAGTTCTTATTTCTCCTCTTTCATTTCTGATTTTACTTATTTGGGTCCTCTCTTTTTTTCTTAATAAATACAGTTAAACATTTGTCAAACTTGTTTATGTTTTCAAAGAACCAGCTCTTGATTTCATTGTTTTTTCCCTCCATTTTATTTAGCTACTCTGGCTACTTCTCCTGTTCTTTCATTTGGGGCATATTTCTTTATCTTCACATTTTGGCTGCTTCTTTGTGTTTGTTTCTTTGCATTAGGTGGATTTGCTATGACTTCAGACTTGGCAGTATGGCCTTATATAGTAGAGATCCTTGTGGAAGCCAATGGCAAAGTTTTCTTCATCACTTAGGGTGCTCTAGGAATATCTCTGTGTGGGTTATGTGGGCCCTCCTGTTGTAATTAAGTCTTGATTGATGTTTGCCCTGTCATCTTGGGAATAGACGCTCAGGGCGGCTGACTCTAGGGAACAACCCTGACCACAATGTACAAGCTGCTATTTAGGTGTTGACCGCAGGAAGCAGCACTCAGCTCAACAGAGTTTGGTGCCTGAAGAGATATCCCTTTGGATATGTCACTTGTGGAGCTAATTGGATCCTCCTCTGATGTTGTCTGAAGCTGGCTATGGGTATGGTGGCTCTGGGGCCTTTTAGGAGGGACTCTGGTGCAGGCCGATGTCAGACACTGCCTGTGACTGGCCCAGGGCAACCTGTTTTGAGCTGAAAAGCCATCCATTGTTCATGGTTACCTCTGCTGGGTATGGGTGTGTGTGGCAGGGGCCAACCTGTGTACCAAGGCCACTTTCAGCAGCACTAAGCCTGGAGACAGGTCAGCCGAAAGCCAAAAGCTCCTGGAGATCTGCCTTCATAGGCCCCACCTACCGATTGCCTGTTATGATTTGTTGTTCCAGTTGTAAACGTTTGTACATTTATTCTAATAATTTTCCTCTAATCATAAATCTATGTTGCCAATATTGTTTCTTACACATTCACCTGAACTTAAGGTTAAATTGATTTTTATGACTAGTCAGACTGATTGCCTTTTACCTTCAAAAATCTTTGTGATCCAATAAATGAGCTCAAATTAGAATGAATACAAAGAAGTTAGACTTCTCTCACCAGAGTTGTTATATAATTTGGTTATTCATCACAGTTAAATTGTCTTATTCTTCCCGTATTTTAATTACGTATTTTTTCTTAACATTTTCCATGAAAGACACTGTAAAAGTGAGGATATAATGATGCTAAAATTTTTTAGCATTTATATGAGGATCTTATTACCTAAATTATAGGAGCTTATTTTTTAATGATAAAAGGATTATCATTTTATGATGTATTATTACAGTAAATCAAACATGGTAATGAAATAGCTGTCAAACTTAATTGAAATTCTATTAAAAAATTCAATTCTAAATTTCTTCCTTTATTTAAGCACTTTTCAACATTTGAAGTTATTACATGACTTTATTTTGTGTTTTGCTGGAGTCTACTGTCACTCATTAAAATTTTTACCAAATCCATCCCTGTGGTATATTATTTCCTCAAGTTAAGTTAAGAACACATTTAGAACAAGAGAAACTAAGAAAATAAGACATTTAGGTTATATAAAACTCTTTTCCTTGAAGTACTAATGCTTATAATTTGACAAAAACCCTTGCATTTTACTAAAAATTCTACTTGCGTTCACCAATCTTATATATCAGTGATCAAAATATGCTGCTAATGAACCTTGAAGTGAGGTGACTAAAAGTATAGTCTTTTTTTAGTTGCTTTTGAAGTCTGAGGCCTTGGGCGAGTCACTTTCCTTCTCTTAGCTATAGTTTTCTGATAGGAAAAATTAATAAGACTTACTAGGTGATTTCTAATGTTCTATTCAGGTTTTAAATTCTGTTTAAATTTATTTTCATCATGGGAAAGTTTTATTTTTTACGGAATTGTTTTATGTATTTTATAATAAAAATTGTTTTCCTAGAGCATCCCTTAAGCACTATTTAAATGATTATTAGTTATCAAAAATGGTTTCCAAGTATTGCTTGGAATGGTTTTAGTTGGGAGCCATTAGTAGACTCAGCATGTGTCTTAGACATAGACACTTTGGCTCCAGCCTTTTCACCAACACCTGTCTTCAGGAGAACATTTCTTCATATGTCTTGTTTGTAAAACAAAGAATCACTATGTTTCAATGCCAGGAAAATTTCTCATTATCCCGCTGACAGCATTGGTGACAAACCCTGCTTCGTAGTGCAGGGAGGATTTGAGCTATAAGAGTAATTTAAGTAAGAAAAAAGGCAAATTAATTAACTTCTTAAATTGTTCCTCTCAAGTAGTATAACTGTAATCATTCTTTCATGATGAAGTATCATTTTTCAGTGGAGGCAAGCATGCATTCTATTGTTTCTCCTTGAATCCCAAGGTGTTACTCACAAAATAGGATGGTGTTTGCAACACTTACATACAGCAGATGAGGAACATTTTTTCAATATGCAAAAATCCCTACTTCTTAAATTATGTACAACTACATATAAAGTGTGTAAAATGTGATACTGATTTTTTATGTTGGCAACAAAATAAATATGGACTGATTGCCATAATTAAAAATTTTACTTTTATAAGAATATTTGATAAGATATAAATTTATAAAAAATATGTATCAGCATTGCTTAAATAATTTAAGATACTGTTGAGGACAAGCCCATGTGAATTTGGCAAAGGAAAAGGTTATGCAAGCCAGATTTTTTATCAAAATCTAAGAGCATTATTTGTGCCCTGTATAAATCATGTATCTTATTCTGTGGAAAGAGGTTGGTAGTGATGTCATTCTTTTTTTTTTTAATTAAATATATATATATATATATTAATTTTTAAATTGATTTCAGAGAAAGGAAGAGAGAGGTAGTTATGTAGAAACATCAATTATAAGAGTCATTGACTGCCTCCTGCATGCCTCCTACTGGGGATCAAGCTCGCAGCCTGGCCATGTGCTCTGACTGGAAATTGAACTGTAACCTACTTTTTCATGGGTTAACACTCAAACACTGAACCTCACTGGCAAGACAATGATGTAATTCTTTTAAACTATCTAATCTAATAAAATAGTAATATGCAAATTGACCCTCACTCTGTTACACCCACAAGCCATGCCCATAGGCCACACCCACCAACCAATCAGGAGCAAATATGTAAATTAACTAAGATGGTGGTTCCCAGTCTGCCTCAGCCTGGCAACTAAAGTAGCCAGGCCTGTTAGCCAGGCAGGTGGTGGGGAAGGCAGGGGGAGCCGAGGGGCAGAGCCATCAATCGCAGGGGCAGAGCTGGCAATCATAGAGGTTGGGGTTCTTCTGCCCAGGCCTGAAGCCTTGGGCAGAGACCCCCAGCCTGGGAAGGGGCAGAGCCAGCCATTGCAGGGGTTGGGGGGGGGGTCCCCTGCCCAGGCATGAAGCTTAGGCCAGAAGCTACAGGCCTGGGTAGGGGTGGAGCTGGGATTGGAGGGGCAGGGATGGAGCCGGTGATGGGAGTTAACCACAGAAGAAACATCTTTTCTTACTGCTCATTGGCTAAGCTCCCTGTATGCTACTGGTAATATTCTTAGTAACTTGGGTAATAAGAATCCAGAAAGGCATCTATGATTTTTCCACCACATTCCTAGAGAAAAAAAATGAAGGTCCACTGCTGCAGGGCTAAGAAATGTCATAACCTGCCCTAGCCAGTTTGGTTCAGTGCATAATGCCTCAGCTTTCTGACTGCAGGGTCTGGGTTCAATTCTGACCAAGGGCATGTACCTAGGTTGCAGACTCCTCCCTGGCCGGGGCCCAGGTCAGGGCTCAGGCAAGAGACAACCAATCAAAGTGTTCTTCTCACTTTGATGTCTCTCTCTGTCTTTCCCTTCTCTTCCACATTCTCTAAAAATCAATGGAAACATATCCTCAGGTGAGGATAACAAGAAAGAAAGAAAGAAAGAAAGAAAGAAAGAAAGAAAGAAAGAAAGAAAGAAAGAAAGAAAGAAAGAAAATAAGAAAGAAAGAAAATAGAAAGAAAGAAAGAAAGAAAGAAAGAAAGAAAGAAAGAAAGAAAGAAAGAAAGAAAGAAATGTCATATCCTATGAAAGACACATCTTAAAAATACCTAAAGGAAGTTGTCATTTTTTCATGGTGAAGGGACTGAAGTCCGTGTTAATGAAAACACCTTGGTGGGTGCTATGACTGGCAGTGGCTGTAGCAGCGGAGTGATGGGGCTGGTGGCTTCCCCTGATAAGCCTGGTCACCTCCCACAAAGGGAGACCAGACTGCGGTTTAGGCCCACTCCCCATGGGGAGCAGGGAGCAGGCCTAAGCCATCAGTAGGACATCCCCTGAGGGCTCCCAATATGTGAGAGGGGGCAGGCTGGGCTTATTTCACTATTAATAATGATATTACTTTCTAAATCTGAAATAACTGCTTTAATTTTCATTCTTATGAAATGTGAAATTTATTGCTTTTGTTTCCTCCTTTATAAGTCTTTGCAAATGCAACCTAGGTTGTGGAATCCATGGTCAACATTTACTTTTAAATTTTATTATTTCCTTTTTATAGTCTCATTTTTTAATTAAACAAAAAAATTAATTTAGCAATTAGACAAAAATTAATTATTTAGAGTATATATTTAGAGTTCAAATTTTCCCAAAGTTGCCTTGGTTTTTAATTGTTAAGCTTCTTTTGATATTTTTTTGTTTTCTTCTTTTCTAGCATATATTTTCAATAGTTAAATTTAAAAGGACCTTGAAATATTTTTTTTTTCATGAAGAGTACCAGTTTGGCATAATTCCTGAGTGATAGCAAGCTTCTGAATTTTTTCACACCTGAACAATTTTTTAGTAAAACTGCCATACATTTTTTCAAATTTTGTTTTATTGCTTAAAGTATTACAAAGAGTATTGCATATGTATCCTTCCCCTCCACCCTCCCGCCACAGATTTTGCTCCCATATCTTTTAGGATTTTAGTGTTGCAGAGGAGACTGGTGTCAACCTAACTCTGAGTCTTTTTAAGGGTATCTTTTCTTCTTCTTACTTTTTCGTAGTATTTTAATAGATATTTATGGGTTTCTTTCTTTATATTTAGAAATTCCACCAAATCTAGAAATCCCACCAAAATTAAAATAATACACTAGGCTAACTGTAGGTGTAGAATTAATTTTAGTCATTTTCCTGAATACATTTCAGCACTTTTAATTTTCAGGAAAAAGGTGTTTGTCTATAGATGGAAAGTTTTCTATCATGCCTTTGCTTATTAACTCTAACCTCTTTGCTTTATTGTCTATTTCAAGATCACCAATTATCTATAGGTTGCATATCTGGAATATGTCTTTTATATTTACCATGCATTTATCATATAATTTTTATGTTTTTATCTCTTATTTTTGTGATCTGGAAGAATTTGATTAAATTTCTCATGTCATTGGTTACTTTTCATGGATAGAAGTTGCATTTAGTACATATTGATTATGTGTTGTGCACTATCTCATTTAATTCTTCCAACCATCCCATGAGTGAAGTTTATCATGTCTGTTTTGACAAATGAGATAACTCATGCTCTGAGAATTTAAGTAATTTGCACAAGTTCACACAGATGGTAAATTTCAGCCCCAGAGTCCCTGTTCCCAAGCACTTCATCATATGGTTTCTCCAGAGTGAATCGTATTCATTTTCTCCACTGTTGTTTCTCATTTTGCAATTGTGATTTCTAACTTTGCCTTATTCCTAATGTTTGATCTAGTTCACTAGTCATTTTCCTCCCTAGTCTTGTGAAGAATATGAATTAGATTATTTTTAGGAATGATAGCTTTGTTATATCCTCTGATTTTAACAAGGGACAGTGTTTTTTAAAAGCTTTATAAAATTATGAAAGGACCCAAAAAGAAGAAGCTGTGAGTATACTGCCAGAAGCAGGGCTTAAGAGGGTGTTGGGAGAAGCCATCTAGAGAACATTATTTAAGTGAAAGAATTCCTTGTAGAAGTTAGTGGCCAGTGCTCTGAAGAATGACTAATGAGCTCCACAAGAAAGCCAGCACGTGGATACATATGAAATGGCTCCTAAAGGTTGTATTTTTAAATAAAACAAACAATGCATGACTTAACTCCTCTTCTTCTAATTCCCCTTTCTGTTCCCAATCCTGGAGTAAACTATTAGTAATTGATTACTATATAACAAATAATCTTCAAACTTAGTGTCTTAGATACAATAAAAAATTTTTTCACAGGTTTTGTGGGTCAGAGATTTAGAAGTGGCTTAGGTAGGTGGTTCTGCTTCAAGATCTTGCATGAGGTTGCAATCCAGATGTTAGCTGGGGATGCAGCCATCTGAAGGCTTGGCTGAGGCTAGAGGATTCACTTCTAAGATGGTTCACTCACTTGAAAATGGGTTGGAGGCCTCAATTCCTCTTTGGTTATAGAAAGGTAGCCTCTTTTCCTTCCCATATGAACCTCTTCAGAGTGATCCTTGAGTGTCTTCACAACATGGCAGCTGGTTTTCTATAAAGCAAGTAACCAAACAGAGAGAACAGGGGGGATGAAACATTGTCTTTTATGACTAACTCTCAGAAATAACAATCACTTCTGTAATTTCCTATTGTTTACACAAGTCAGCCCTATTCAGTGTGAGAGGAGACTACAAAATAGTGTGAATATCAGGAAATTAGAATTATTTTAGGTCATTTTAAAGGCTGGCCACCTTTGGCTAGCAGGAGGTGGTGGAGTTGAGGGAAGAGTGAAAGAAGACACCAAGCACTACCAACTCACCCCCTCTTCTCCATGGCAGATCCTAGAGCCTAATTCAGAAGAGGTGGAGAAGCTTTGAGTCAGACTTACGACTGAAAGTGAGTCATAGTTACTAAATGTAGAGTACTTACAAGTTTCAGTTTGCCTGTGAGAATCCCTGTTTACTCATGTACTCCTGGAACCCACTCTGATTTTGCATTTTCCTGGGTATTTAATTTTTAATAAAGGATTAAGATTAATATTTGTGTTCAAATATATCATGGCAGCTTTGGCAGATTTGTAACGTATTTCTATTTTCTGATTTGGTCCCATATAGTAGTGTGTGAGATGCTTGTATAGTGCTCAGTGGTATCTCAATTCTTTCTCTGACCTTTGTTTTTTAAAGACAACATGCAAGATGTTTGCAGATAAACTAAAGTGTGTGACACATGGTGCTTGGGATGACTATTTCCTTTAGTCTCAGTTGGTGATGGCAGAAGTAATTGACTCTGCTGTACTATATGAGGCAGTGGTGCCATGGTTTATGTCAAGAACTACAATATGCATGCAGCTACCAGGTCACCACTTGTCAGGGTCAATGGGAACCATGGGAAATTATAGGTTGGGTCCAAGAAATATAGGAGGGAAATTGGGACTGAGCAGCCATGCCATAGTCTGTATAAAGAGTAATCCAGCCCTAGCTGGTTTTGCTCAGTGGGTAAAGCATTAGCCTGTGGACTGAAAGTTCCCGGGTTTGATTCCAGTCAAGCCTGGGTTGCAGGCTCGATCCCCAAGTGGGGGCATACAGGAGGCAGGCAATCAATGATTCTCTCTCATCGTTGATGTTTCTATGTCCCCCTTCCTCTCTTAAATCAATAAAAAATATATTTTAAAAAAGAGTAATCAAAATGTCTTTCATCTTGTGGCTTCTCATTTTTATAAGGTACAATTTCACACTTAGTTAATTTACTGATTTTCATTTTTAAGTTTTTTTGCAGTGTACCTTTTCTGTAGGTATAAGCTCCAAAATATCAAAGTGCATATTTAATGAAAAAAAAATTAACTACTCAATTTTTCACTCTCAAGAAAATTGTTATAAAAACAAAATATTCATTGATATTTCTCATTCCTTCATTGGGGTCACAGTGGTGTCATTGAACTTATGAAAACCAAATAAAATATTTTTCTTCAATTTCGAACTACTTTTCACAGAATTCCCTTCCGTGTATGTTTTTACTTAGTTTTCACCAGAAGCGACATTTTGCATGAGCTTTGATGAGTGAAAGAAAAGCAGTAGTGACTGAGGTTTTTCATCTGTGAGAGGTTGAAACCTGTGGATTTCAGATATATTTTTGTTTTATAATTGACAAGATTTTTTAATAGTAGGTTTAATATGGGGTTGGTGGGTAAGAGAAGGTAAGGAACCAGTATACTCCTTAGATTTTATACTTTTAAATTATTGGATAGCCGGAGATGATGGTGTTATTACTGAGCTGCAAAAGAGGTGTGTGTGTATGTGTTTTGTATGTTTATGATGACACATATTTGCAGGATATATAAAAAAGTTTAATTTATCTATATTAAGTCAGTTTCTTTATGTTTTTAACTTCATCTCTGTTTCTGTCTCTCTCATCCCCTTCCCTGTCTCCTTCAGTTACCCAAAAGCTCAGAGAAAATATTTGAGGCCCAACAACCTTAGACCTTTTAGTCCTTATTATCTTTATAGCTCTATTCCTCTCATCTTCCACTGTTTTGGGATCTAAACTTTGGCAGTGATGTTTGATTCTTATTTATATTTTATTTGTATATCATTGTATGCATTTTTATAACTTATGTTGAATTTTTTATGAAATACTGGAGGCAATTTTGCCCCCCAGGGACAATTGGCAATGCCTGGAGATATTTGTCTTTGTTATAACTTATAGGAAAGATACTACTGGCATCTGGTGGGTAGAGATCAGTTGCTCTGTGAAACACTCTGTGATGCACAGGACAGCATCCTCACAAGAAAAAATTTTCTGGTGAAAAATATCAGTAGTACTGAGGTTAAGAACTCTCATGTAGAATATAATTACTTTAATAAGCAAATACAAATTATGGAATTTATGGGTACTTCATGATGCTGGGTACCACTGAAATAGTGTTTGTTAAAGGGTTGTTATATTATTATCTGTTTCAGCCTGCAAATCATTTGGGGTTGTATTCTTGAAGTTTGTGAGTAATTCTTCATACTAAAGTTAGAACTAGAACAAGCATAGGAAACTACTTGTTTTATTGCACTTTGCTTTATTGCGCTTTACAGAAGTTGTGTTTTTTACAAATTGAAGGCAAGGTTCCTCCACCAGCAAAAATATTATGACTCACTTTATCATGGTGACCTGGAACTAAATCAACAGTGTCTCTGAGATGTGCCAACAATTAGTTTCTATCCAGGAAGGTCTGTGAATTACTTTTTTCCTTTTGCGTTATTCTTGTAATCAGGTGAAAACAACTTCCTAGTACAGATTCCATTCAGAGCCAAAAAGCTGTTTTTGAATTCGGTTTACTTTATAACATACTTATAGAATTGTAGCATTCTTGCTTAGTTGCAAGGTTTACTGTTGACCACTCTAGGTTGGATAAGGGAAGCATTCCTTATCTTAAATACATTTAAGAAAGAAAAAAAAATCAATATGGCAAAACTTGCTTCTTCAAGATGAATGCTAAAATTCTAGGGGGATTGCCTCAAATGTGCAGCCACTTGTTTCTTTGATTTCACTTGTACTCAAAGTGTTATCATAATCAGCTAGTTATTAATATTAATGAAAAGAAGAAAGCAAAGGGGAGGCCAGATTCTATAAGCATGGTTGTCTGGGAAGCTTCACCAGGAAGCTGCAACTTCACACTCCCCAGGGAACTAAGGTTTCACTCCCTGGTGACACTGGGGGAAGGGATCAGACAAAGGAGGAGATGGGCCTATGTGTAGCCAAGTCAGGGTGATAGGGGGAAGGTGCTTGCATGTCAATAAAACCTGGGAAAAAGATAACTGGCTAGGAGTGTGAAGCCACTGCAAGTGCACAAAATCTTGGAAGGGCAAAATCCTCCAGACAAAGATTCTCATTCTCATTTTGCTCTGGTGCTTTTGCTATGTGATCCACACGTGGCCCCCTGGGCTAGTCTGCCACATGGCCCATGGGCATTTGGACTCCACACACAATGGACTGCAGCAGGGAACACAAGGTAAGCTAGCCAGATATTGGACTGGACTATGCTTTAATATGGAGCAAAGACTCTGGGCAGTGGCCTTGATCTTAGCCCTGCTAAAGGTAAGATTGGACTTTTTCCATGGCAGGACAAAGGAAATGGGACATTGGAAACCCAAGGGTTTAATTCTATGGAATTATAGATCACTCATCCTCCCATGCAAGTCTCAGGAAATTCCTTTTCTGGCTACACGGAAAGAACTCCACTTCCACCAATAAGAGATTGGGACACAGAGAGCACCCCACCTATAATGAAAGTGGGTAAAAAGTATTCTCTAATCACATTTTACTGATAGCACAGTGATATTTCAAAGAAGTATGAGACAGCTGCCTGTTGGAATCTCCCTAACCTTTAAGATATGCACTCTATGAGAATTCAGTGGCTTCTAGAAGTCTTTGCTATTTCCCAGGGGCCTTAGGTTCTTGTAGTCAGCTCTGTCTCTGAGACCCTTTTCCACTGAATTGTCCTGTTCATGGATCATTTCCAGACCGTTTATGTACTGGCCCACCTCTGCAATCTATCTGTATTCCAGTGTGCATCTCAGACCCTTTCTTCTCCTCTGCTCATACAGCTCCCCATACACATATGCAAACGGTATTCACAGTGTATTTTGGAATGTAAAACTCTTTAAATAAAGTATAAGAGAATGGAGGTGATATTACAGCAATGTGGCTGAGTAATGGAGAGTTTTTAAAGTGCCCCAGATGATTTTAATATATAGCCAAGTTTGAGAACCATAGGTTAAATGTAATTCTGATATTGATAATGTAATTCTGAAGTTCTTCACTGATTGCTCTGAAATTTTGACACAACATTGCATTTGAATACACATGTGTTTTTATATACCTACATTATATAGATGTCACACCTGTGACAGGTAAAAAAATGCTTTTTTTGAAAAAACAGGTAAACACATGTTTTTTTTGAAAAACAGAACCATCTGTTGGACGTTAAAGCATCACACTCTATGAACTTAATATTATTCAGTCTAACATTCAAAGTCAGGCAGTCACATACAAGTCCATCGACACTGTAGTGGAAGGAGATGAAGTGATTAATTATCCAACAGAGTTTTGGAATTCACTCAATCTGCCAGGGATGGAATTCAATTGGCGTGCCAATTATCATGTTGCACAACATCAACCAGTGCGGGGCTGGGCCTTGGGCTGGGGCTGGGCTGGAGCTTTAGGTGCAGGCGGCTGCCGTGGTCCCCGCCACGCTGGCAGCCGAGGGCTCGTGGGGAGCATGGTGGGTGAGGGTGGGGGAGCTTCCTGGGCTCCTTTTTCTTCTGGCTTTTGGGTGGCTCAGTGAGGGCCCCTGCCTGCGGCTGGGCCACTTCTGGCGCGGGGCACAGGGCACAGGCCGCCGGTGGGGAGTGAGGGTGCAGGCTGGCACTGGGGGACCCGGGCTGCAGAGGCACCCGTGTGCCAGGCAGACCAGCCAGGCAGGGCGCATTGTATACCCACAAGCATTGTGCAATTAAACATATTAGAAACGTGTGCTTTCTCTTTTCTTTCTTTTCCATTTAACCAGGCTGCACTACAGAAACACGTGGCCGGGTTCAGCTAGTATATAAATATACCCTGGTTTATGGTAGGTGCTAAAAAAACATTTGTTGAGTAAATAAATAAATAATCATTCAATCAATTGGTATAGCCAAAGCAACAGGTTCAAAGTTACTTTCAACCTTATACTAGATGTAATGGGAAGTTTCTTTTGCGTCAGATTTAGTGCATTAATTTTTAAAATCTTTCAGAAGTAATGAGTTAGAGCAGAAATTCTTTCTAAAACATGAAACTATGGAGAAGGGGGTGTCTTTGAACTTCCTAAAATTGTATGCAAAATTTTGCTCATCTGTCCTGGTTTTGTTTTGTTTTTTTACTTTTTCTTGTAAGATGTAAGAAAACATTCTTTATAATTCTCACAGTAGTCATATGACCCAGAAAGGTTAAGAATCACCAAGTCAGAAGATGTATAGTTCTTTCATTGACAGACCTTTTTTAAAAATTATTGTTTAAAAGTATTACAAATAGTAGTACATATGTCTCCTTTTCCTCCCATTGACCTCCTCCCAGCCTCCCCAACCCCCTAACTTTACTTATTTTTTAAAAAAATATGTTTTCATTGATTTGAGAGAGGAAGAGAGAGATAGGAACATCAATGACGAGAGAGAGAATCGCTGATTCCTGCACATCCCACACTGGGGATGGAGCTGGCAACCCTGGGCTTGTGCCCTGACCGGGAATCGAATCATGACCTCCTGGTTCATAGGCTGATAGGCAACAGACCTTTTCTTCTTAGAGAAGGTTTCTTTGGAGTTCCTTAAACTTCCCTTGCACATTTAAAATAGGGTTTAGCAGGTGAAATGTATACATTTTATATTCATTTTCAGTAAGCCACTTATTGAATAATATGATATTCACTTATGGTACTAGTACTTACAAAATGGGAGGTGAATATTGTAAATGTGAATAAGTAAAGGAAACATTTCACTAGCCTGAATATTTGGTAGTTTTATACCTGCTTTCCTTTACTCCAGACACATTTGACCAATGATCAGAACAAGGGTTTGAAAGACTTCTGACTGCCCATAGGTGTGATTTATTCTGCAAGTGTACCAACTTCCTTGCACTCTCTAATTATTGGTTTGAAATCACTAGATACTCAGAACTAAGCAAATAACCTATTGTTTTCTAAGAGCTGTAATGGGTAGGGGTGTTTTGAGCTTCAAGGGTGTATAATGCCCTCAGCTTGTTACTTACAGCTTTGAAGGATAAGCAAGGTCTTATGTTATTTTTGTGATTGGTAATTCTATTTTCAGATTTTTCCCTCTTTATTAAAATAAAGTGTTTAGCTTTGTGTGCTCATCATTCAATACGTCAAAATGACCCATCTAACAAATATTTGTGTTGACAGTTTGCAAATTACTGCAAAGCACTTCCATTTAATAAAAATAATTCGACTCTTAAAAATAAGGAATGGTTAAAAATCATTATAGAAACTGAAAACAACAGTGAACATATGTGTATGTTAACATAACATTCTTGATTAAATTTTGGATGATACCGATTTTTGTAAATCAGTGCTAGTCATAATATTTTCTATTTTTACATAAGCTGAGGTATTATACAAGAACAATTTTGAGCTTGTCTATATTTAATTTCAGGTGGAATTTGGGGTATATAAGAATACTGGAAAATTATAATATTTTAAAATATTTTTTAAAATTATTTTTAGATCTCTCTCTCTCTTCATTCATTCCCTAAGAAAACCATTCTATTCTCTGCTTCTATGCCATTGAGAGAGAGACATTGATGTGAGAGGGAAACATCCATTAGCTGCCTCTTGCATGCTTAATTACAGAGATTGAGGCCACAACCCTGGAATTGAACTAGCTACCTTTGGGTGCATGACATGATGCCCAACCAACTTGAGCCACACCAGCCAGGGCAGATTTCTTTTTAAGATAAATTTTGTCCCCCTAGACAGTTATGCAACTATTGTAGATTTTAGGATGTCTCAGACTGTCAGGTTTTTCACCCTGTTAATTTAAATCTGATGAGCACCCTTCAACTTTTAAATAGGGCACTAAAGTGTTTTTTTTTTTTTAATAGCAGTTTTGTATCCATAGCTATCTATACTTATATTCCGTGACTTGTGGTATTCTTACAGATTTGCTGACCCAGAGGGCTTCAGTATAATTTCACATCAAATATAACATCTTTATCATCCACTGCCTCTAGTTTTGTATGAAAATAAATGTTTTTCTACTTGAGAGGGAATGATAAATTAATTCTAGAAAAATCTGTTATTACTCTGGTTTTGAGTTTTCTGAGCAAGATTCATTACTTGAAAATTCTAAAGTTCCAGCATTTTAAAATAAAATGTTAATTGGGTATAATAAGTTTGTCTCATAGAAGAATGCAATATTTGAAATGTCACATTTTTATAGTTTAATCAGGTAGTTAATATTAATAATAGGTCATGAGCAAAGGGGAGGCCAGACATTATAAGCATGGTCACCTAAGCAGCTTCACCAGGAAGCTACAGCTTCACACTCCCCAGGCAACCAGTGGTCCATTCCCTGAAGATGACTGGAGAAAGGGATTGGACCAAGGGGGAGATGAGCAAATATGCAGTGAAGTCTGGGTGATGTGGGGAAGGCAGTTGTATGTCAGTCTAGTCTGGGGAAAAGATCATTGGCTAGAAGGTTGGAACCACTGCAAACGCGCAAAATCTTGGAAAGGTAAAATTCCCAGAGTTTTCTCTCTCTTGCTTGCTCTTATGCTCTCTTGCTCTGTGGTCCACACTCGCCTGTGCACTAGCCTGTCATGTAGCCTTAAGTTGCCACATGGCCTATGGTCATATGGACCCCACATGCAGTTGACTGCAGCTGGGAATGCAAACTAAGCTAGCCAGATGCTGGAATGGACTTTAATATGTAACAGAAATTCTGGTCAGTGGCCTTAATTCTAGCCCTGATGAAGACAAGATTGGACTTCTTCCATGGCTAGATGGACAGAGATGGGACCTCGGTAGGAACTCCCTTAAGTTTATATCATCAATAAAACTTTCCATGAAACCCCATCCTCCCATGCAGGCCTCAAGAAATTCCCCAAGAACTCCACTTCCACAGTTAACAACACAAAATGTATTACTGAAAAGAAATAATTTTTCTTAATAGCAGTAATTTTCTTCCATTTAAAAAATTCTTCCTGCCTGGCCGGCATGATTCAGTGGTTGAGTGTCGACCTATGAACCAGGAAGTCATAGTTTGATTCCCAAACAGGGCACATGCCCGGGTTGCAGGCTCAGTCCCCAGTGGGGGGCATGCAGGAGGTGGCCTGATTGGTGATTCTTTCTCATCATTTATGCTTCTATCTCTCTCTCCCTCTCCCTTCCCCTCAGAAATCAATAAACATATTTAAAAATAAAAAATCCTGCCCTGTCCAGTTTGGCTCAGTGGACAGAGCATTGGCCTGTGGACTGAAGGATCCCAGGTTCAATTCTGGTCAAGGGCATATACCTTGGTTGCAAGCACATCCCCAGTATGGGGTGTGTAGGAGGCAGATGATCCATGTTTCTCTCTCATCAATGTTTCTAATTCTCTATCCCTCTCCTTTCCTCTTTGTAAAAAATAAATTAAATATATTTAAAAATAAAAAAATAAAAAATCCTTCCCTCTACAAACAAAAGGTGACCAATATAGAATGGAGTTGTTTCTAACTGGTTAGAAGTATATTAGTGATCAGTCTCCCCAACATAAAACAACAAACCTTTCACAGCTGATGTGCTGCCAGGCGCTGTGAGAACAGAACCTGAATTTGAGGCAGGTAGAAGATGTAGGTGCCCATTGTCTCTTTCATGTGATAGCGGTAGCCTTAAAAAATTTACTTAAGGTCTTTGGACCTCAATTTCCATATCCAGGTTAAAAATAGTCAAGCAACTTTCAAGGTCAAATTCTGGTCTGTTTGTCTCAAAAGGCTTTCTAGGATCAACTACTCTGGATCGTGATCTATACATCTGAATTTTTAAAGCAGACATGATCTTTGTGTGTAGCTATGGCTGAGAAACATTATCATAGAGCAGGTGTCAGCACATTATTGTCAAAGGGTCAGAGCTGGTCAACCATCTGTTTTTGCAAATAAAGTTATGCTGGAATAAAGCCATGCCCATTCATTTCGGTATTGTATGTGGCTGCTTTTGTGCTACAATGGTAGAGTTAAGTAGTTGTGACAGAGACCATCCTACATAATAAAAGGATAATATGCAAATCGACTGAACAGCAGAATGAGTGGTCAGTCGCTGTGATGCTCACTAACCACCAGGCAGCAGACACTCAATGCAAGAGCTGTCCCCTGGTGGTCAGTGCACTCCCACAGGGGGAGTGACACTTGGCCAGAAGCCTGGCTGATGGCTGACAAAAGCAGTGGCAGTGGCAGGAGCCTCTCCTGCCTCTGCAGCAGCGCTAAGGATGTCAACTGCCATCTTAGGCTTGCCATCCGTCAGACATCCCCCAAGGACTCTGAGACTGTGAAAGCGCACAGGCTGGGCTGAAGGACCCTCACCCCTGAGTGCACAAATATTGTGCACTGGGCCTCTAGTATAACCCATAAAACCAGAAATACTATCTGGCCCTTTATGGAAAAGATTTGACAGCCTCTGTCATAGAGGGAAGAATGCAGAATCTGAAGTCAGATAAAGCTGGATTTAAATTCTGCTTCTGCTTCTTATTCATGGTATGATATGGAGTAAGTTATTTCAAGTCTCTCAGCCTTATTTTCCTCATATGTAGTATAGGTATAGCAAAAATGCCTACTTTGTAGGGTGGTTGTGAGGATTATATGAGGTAATGTATTCAAACTGCTTCAACTGTGCCAGCACATAATAAATGCTCATTAAATAGTTGATTTTTTCTTCTCCCTCCCTCTCAAGCGTACATACAAAAATGTACACCAGCAAGTTGGGCCTCTGGAGATGTGAGCACAGTTGCTACAAAGGACCAGTGAGAAAAGGAGAGGAAAAGCACTTTTTGGAGTCTGAACTATCTCCTTCTTGTAGTGTTTAACTAAGTAAAATTCATAATGGGCCTACATTTAATAAACATGTATTTAACTACTACCATATATCAGATACTAGGTGCTGTGAATATGATCATGAAGAGGACATTGTCATTCCCTCAAGAGCCTAGACCATAATGAGAAAGACAAATAAGTAGACAATTGCAAAACAATGTGATTAGTGCTAAGATTGATAGTGGTAAACAAAGAGTGCAATGGAGCAAAAGGGTTGGCAGCTAATTTAAGTACTTGGGGTCTGACAAGACTTCCTATGGGAAATAATATCTAAGCTGGATATTAGAGGATGAAGAGGGAATCAGGCCAAGAACAGTGCTGTTCTGGAGAAAATAAAAGGCTTATGCAAGGAAAAGCCCAGAGGTAAAAGAGAGTAAGATTTTTTAAAGGATCTGAATTCAAATTGGGAAGCCAGAGAATTGTGGATGGTAGTGGTAGCTGTGGTAAGAGATGAAGCAGGTATCTGCAGTTATTGGCTGCAATTTATTTCTAAGTTATTGGCATTAAAATTCTCATTAATTTAATAGTTACTGGTTAAACATGAGCTATTACTTGAAAGTGTTCCCTTTAGCTAATTCCAGACCAATTTGGCTAATCTATAGGATTTACTCTAAGGTCACAGAAAATGTATCTAATCAGATAAAGTGCAGCCCCTGATTTTCACTTTGGATCAATGTCATTTGCAAGTGTTCTTTCCCAAATGTGTACTTCTTCTCAATTTCTGTCTCAGTGACAGTCTCTCATTTATCCAGCTGCTCATATAGAAATCCAGAGCCTCTCCTTTCTCACATTGAACATCTATTTAGTCATCAGTAATCAAGCCCAATGCAATGTTTCCAGTCCCTACATTTCTATTGCCACTACTTTAAATTAGGCATTTATCATTTCTTCAGGATTACTACAACAACCCTTTGTAAATAAATAAAAAGCACTTCAAGACCCACCTCTTTAGTCTTATCCCTCACCAATCCTAATTACCTGGAGTTGGAAGGATTCCAGAGCAGGAGCAATCAGATTAGCTAGGTGGCTCACAGAGTCATCAAAGCAAGATATGAGGGTAGGTTGGGCAAAAGTACTGGTAGAGATGGAGAAAAATGGGCTGATTTAAGAGTGATTTTGAAAGTAAAATTAATGAGAATTCCCATTGAATAGTATAAGAAGCAAGTGTTGAGGGTAAGTGCCAGAGTCATGGCTTATGCAATTAGATGGTTTGTAGTATTGATGACTGAGATAGGGTACTCTGGAAGAGATCTGCATTTGGAGGATGTGCTAGATATTTTCCATTTACCTTTCCTGATTCACTCTTTATGTTTCCTTATCCTGTTCTCTACTCCGTGAGGCTGACCTTTATAGATTGCATCAACTCATCTCCCTTGCTCTCTGTCTTCAGGTTGTGTTTGGTCAGTGAGAGAGGTCTGGCAGGAGATCACTAGGCAGAAGGAGAGAGAGGTTGGAGCATTCTTCTAGGACTTCCGTTTTGTCCACGGATTGTTAGTGACTTTATTCATAATCTAACACTACTATTCTTGGGGGATAGTTCACTCCTAAACTATAGTTCTTTCAAGATTACAGCTCTTTCTCCTGTCTGCTTTAGGCCCAAGAGTGGCAACATTTCACTATTAATGTTCTTGGGTGCTTCAGAATCCCTTGTTGGTTTCCATAACCCTGAATGCAGTATTTGTAAATAGAATTTCTAATCATCCCTTTCTAAGAGGCCATCTCTAACTGCTGGGGCTTGGATAGAGAGGTGACATATTATAATTTGGTATCCAATGTTTAATTTGAGGAGCCTTTAAGGTATCTAGGGTTGGAGATCAATAGTGCAGCTAAATATATGTGTTTGGATCTCAAATAAATGATGTGGGATAAGGGCATTCTATGTGCAAGGTTAGCTCCTTATATCTTGCTAATCCTGTGATGCATTCTTGTTGTATTAGGGTGACCAACCATCCTTGTCTTCCTGAAACTGAGGCAGTTCCTATGATGTGGGACTATTAATGACAAATTGGGAAATTCATAGATAAACCAGAATGAGTTGGTTATCTTACTTTGAATCTAGTTGTAATCTAAAGCTCAGAGTAGTTTAAAGTCGCCCAGGTAATTATAGGCAGAGCTGGAATTTTGGCCTTCTCGTTGTTTGATTCTAAATACTGAATTCTTTCCATCACACACCATTCATTCCTAAATGTGAATTGTCCTTAGCATAAATTGAGGTCTTCATAAAAAAAGAAAACGAAAGAATCCCCAAAACAACAACAGTTGCTGAACCCTAGCTACAGAGATTTTCATTTAGTGGGTCTGGAGTAGGGCTCAGGAATCTGTTTTTCTGAAGTGCTTCCCAAGTGATTCTAATGCAGACTTCCTGTTAGGAACTACTTACTACACTTTACCCCACTAATGGTCATATGCAGTAACAAAAATGCAAATATCTTGTTGTTGAACTGAAGTCTTTATTAGGCTCAGCACTCATCCCATGTCCTTATGATGGAACAGATAGCTTTTGATCAGAATTCAGCTTTACCACCTTCAACAAGTTTCTTAACCTCTCTGTCTTATTCTATGAGATAATATATACAAACTAGAGGCCTGGTACATGAATTTGTGCATGGGGGTTCCTCAGGGTGGCCTGCAGAGATTGGGCCCCAGCTCGAGCCCCCAGCTTCACAGCCCCGCATCCCCACAGTCCCACCTAGCACCCACCTTGGCCTGGCACCACCCCCTACCTGCTTTCCACCATCCCACCTGCAGGGCAATTGATTGAGCCGCCCTCCACTCCCCACCTGGCTCCTTTAGTGCATGGGAGCTGGGTGGTGGCCCCACCTGCTGCCGCTGCTGCTGGTTGCTGTCTTCAGGGCAATTGGTGGGGGGATCGTTCCCCCACTTGTACCCACCTTGGCCTGGCACCACCCATTCACCTACTCCACCATTCTGCCACAGTCACGCTCTCATTGGGGTCCATCAGGGCTAACAGTGCCTCCACTGCCAACCACTGCGAGCGCCGCATCACTGACACCTGCCATGTTCTGTGTCACCCCCTGGGGCATGTCATAGTGAATGGTTGAACTCCCAGTCTCCTGGTCGAACTTTTGGTCGAACGACTGCTCGAGGGGACAATTTGCATATTAGGCTTTTATTATATAGGATAATACTCACTGCACAATATTGTGAGGATTCAAAGAGATAACATATGCAAAGTGTTTTTCACAATACCTGGAACACAGTAAACACAAGTGTTAGCTATCATTACTGTTTTCAACTACTTGGTAGGTTTTTTTTAGACACAGTGCTCTTTATTGTTATTAATAAATAGCTTGAGTTATTTTTTTCCTACTTTATGTAATGGTCAGCCCAGAATGACCATTGGATATTCATAAAGAGTTATTGTTGGATTGAGCTATCAGGAGAATAATAAATAAGTTTACTCATAAATGGGATTTAGTAAAGTAAACTGTTAATTGAGTATCTCCTATGTGTGAGGCTCTTAAGTCCTTTACCTAATGTAATTGCTATCTTAAACAGGAATATAGAGGGTGATGATTGGCAGTGATTTGAAGAAGGTAAGACATGTAGAAAGTACCAGAGCAGGAACTAAAGGCCCGATCTTTCTCATTATCAAAGTTGTACTGTAGCCCATGGAAGTTCTATAACAGAAAGAGTTATAATGATGGGGACCAGCATAGTAATCATGAAAATACCTTCTTTATATAAAGCACTTGTCCCACTGCCTTAGCACTAGGTTTTTATTAAGTATCCTTTTATGGAACTCAGATTTGCGAGTCGCCATAATAACCTTTAAAGGGGAATAACTTAAAGATGAATAATATATACTTTCTGCCTTGAAGGAGTTTATAGTCAAGTGGAAAGTTGGACATGTAAAAAACTCAGAATAAAATGACACAGGTAATAAGTGATAGAGTCAGAATCTGAATTTAGGACTGCCTAACTTCAAATGCTTTAAAAGAAGTAGAAGCAAAGTGTTCTCAAATATAGAAAGTGAATAAATGAATAATGATTCATCTGTCATGGCACCCTGAGTGGACTCACTTATTCAATAAACATTTACTGATTGCCTACCTGAACCAGATATTGTGCTAGGTGAGGGAGACTTAAATATATCCGTATTTATGAGGAATTCATAGTTGTAATATTGGATAAGTGTGCAACAAAACATATTTTGATGATAAATGAAAGGAAAAGGATCTAGTTAAGTGAGTTGTCTGTGGTCACATGGTTCTTAAAGGGCAGAGATGGGCTTTGAGCTCAGATCTGACTCAAAGCTAATGAAAGTAGCAAGGGAAAATGAGAGATTACCAAGGATAAAGGAGAGAGAACAGTTAAGTAAAAACGACTTGGGGAGCATAGAACCTAGAATTAAAGGACACATGGTAGAAGCATTACAGCAGTGCTTACTAGTAGTACACTATGCCAAAGTGGAGCATGAAGGCAACTTGCAGATAAGGTGAAAAGTATTAGTTATTGGGATCCTAATGAGGTGTGTGTGGGGGTTGATAATAGTATGTAATTGTTTTGTCCCAACCTCAGTCTATCAGTAACTGATCTTGTGCCTGGACCAGCCCTTGTTCTTATGATTGCGAGATGCCCACAGCAATAACCACCAGAAAACTTTAAAAAGACAGTTTTCTTACAAGTCCTGGAAATTACATGGGACCACACAATGAGGTCCATGTGTGTACATCAGGGTAGGCCCACATAGGAGGAGGGGGTTTAGCTGGGGATCTACTTTTAGTGGGATTGCTGATGAGGGCCTAGAGTGTCTTTTCTTTTTAATCTTTATTGTTGAGATTATTACAGCTGTCCCTCTTTTTTTCCCCCATTGCCCCTTTTCACCTGGTTCCTGCCCCACCCCAGGCCTTTGCCACCCTATTGTTTGTGTCCATAGGTAATGCATATATGCATATAAGATCTTTGTCTAATCTCTTTCTGTCCCCCCTACCCCCTTCCCTCTGAGAACCATCAGACTATTGCATTTCCATGCTCATGATTCTATTCCACTCACCAGTTTATTCTGTTCACTAGATTTTTACATTCATTTGATTTTTAGATTCAATTGTTGATAGATATGTATTTGTTGCCCTTTTGTTGTTCATATTTTTTTTTATCTTTATCTTTTTCTTCTTCCTCTTCTTAAAGAATACACTTCAGCATTTCATATAATACTGGCTTGGTGGTGATGAACTCCTTTAGATTTTTTTTTTACTGTGAAGCTCTTTATCTGACCTTCGATTCTAAATGATAGCTTTACTCGGTAAAGTAAACTTGATTGTAGGTTCTTGCTATTCATCACATTGAATATTTCTTGCCACTCCCTCTGACCTGCATGGTTTTCTGTTGAGAAATCAGCTGACAGTTGCATGGGCATGCCCTTGTAGTTAACTAACTGCTTTTCTCTTGCTGCTTTTAAGATTCTTTCTTTGTCTAATTATGGCATTCTAATTATAATGTGTCTTGGTGTGGTACTCTTTGGGTTCCTTATTTTTGGGACTTCCTGAACTTGTAAGTCTATCTCACCAGGTAGGAGAAGTTTTCTGTCATTATTTCTTCAAACAGGTTTTCAGTATCTTGCTCTTTCTCTTCTTTTGGCACCCCCATAATTTGGATATTGTTATACTTGAAGTTGTCCTAGAGACTCCTTACACTATTTTCTTATTTTTGGATTATTTTTTCTTTTTGTCCTTCTGGTTGGGTGTTTTTTGCTTTCTCACTTTTCAAATCATTGATTTGATTCTCAGAATCCTCTACTGTTGAATTCCTGTATATTATTCTTTATTTCAGTCAATGTATACTTAATTTCTGACTGGTCCTTTTCCATTTATTTGGAGGTTTCTAGAAAATTCTTGAGTAACCTTATAACTGTGATTTTGAACTCTATATCCAGTAGTTTGCTTTCTTCCATTTTTTTCATTTGTCACATGTTGCTTTGTCTCCACATTTTGGCTGCTTCCCTATGTTTGTTTCTAAGTATTGGGTAGAGCTGCTATGTGTCTTTGAGTTGATATAGTGTCCTTATGTAGTAAGTGTTCTATAGGGCCCAGTGGCTAACCCTCCCCAGTCACCTGAGCTGGGAACTCCAGGTGTACCCATTTGTGGGCTATGAGCACAGTCTTGTTGTAGTTGAACCTTGGTTGCTGTTAGTGACACTGGGAGTAATTGACCTCCAGACCAATTGGCTATGAGGACCAGCTGTGACTATAGTGGGAGTGCAGGAGACAACCCTATGGAGCAGGTCTGGCTTAAGTGGGCTTTGGTACTCACTGAATCTGCCACTTGAGTGTGTCACTTATGGATGTGTAGAGTTGTAATCTGATAGAGTCTGTTACTGACCACTGGATGCACTGGCTCATGGGTCTTCAGGGAGATGCAAAGCCAGTCACTTCCTGGGGCTACCCAGCAGGAGCTACAGATAGATATTCAGATTCATCCTCTTTGTTTTGGGTTTGGATGAGGCCCAGCTGTGAAGCAAGTCAGGCTGGTGCTGGTGCTGGGTCTTGGGCCTTTTATTGATAGGTTTGTGGCTCCCTGACTCAGCTGCAGCTTGTTTGCAAAAGCTGCTGCACACAGCTTGGGTGGGTTTGTAAATTGCATGAGGTGGCATCTTAGGGAATCACCAGGGTGGAGCAAACAGAAATGGCTGCCGGTCAGCCCTGTAACTGGGCAGGTCCCAGAATAGGAACAATGACTGTTGTGAGCACCTCCTTCTGGGAGAAAGCTGTCTCTGACTTCCTGCACAGATGCCAGACATTTCAGTTCCTCCTTGTATGTGTGTCTGTGTCCCCCAAAGCCTGCCATGGCACTGGAGCTCAGAGGATGCAGGACCTGGTAAGTTCAGTTCATTGTGCCGGCCTTTTAAGAGGAACAACCGGGTCTACTGAAGTCCCTACTGCCTGTAGGGACTTCTTTTCCCAGCTCTAGGACCCTAGGTTGGGGATCTGGTGTGGGGCTTGGATAAGGTGACCAGATTTAAAGTGGTACACCATTGACTGTGGGGGTTCTTTTTTTATTTTTTTTTATTACTTAAAATATTATAAAGAGTAATCAGGACTTTCATAAAATGCCGTGGGACGTGGGACAAACTGTTAAAATTTGGGACTGTCCCGCCAAAAGCGGGACAACTGGTCACCTTAGGCTTGGATGCCTTGCTCCTCTGGGTGGCCTCCACAGAAAGGATCTCCTTCCAAATTAAAAAAGCAGCACATGTGAGTGTTGGACCAGCTTGTTCTGCACCTCCTCCTACCAGTCTCAGTGTGCTTTCTTCTTTACCAGTACTTCTCTAATTGTAGGACTCATTCAGGCAGCTTTCCAGCAGTTCTAGATGATGGTTTTTCTGTATTTTAGTTGTAATTTTGATGTGGTTGTGCGAGGCAGAGAGTGCAAATGTTTACCTATGCTGCCATGTGTCAAATCTCCAAGGTGTGTATATTTATCAGATTTACTTCCTGATTCACAATATATTCTTCTTTTTTAAGCAAGTCCTTCTGTAGCACAGCAGCTTACCCTGTTCCTAGTTTGCAAAGAACAAGAGAACAAAAGAAATATAGGTCTCTGCCTTTGAAAATTTTTTGTTTTGTCTAATGGGTGATAAAGGAAAACAACCCATGAAGAAACTTGCTGTGGGAAAGTCAAAGATGGCTTCAGGTGGAAAGACAAATATAAGTTTCCCATGAAAGAGGGAAAGAAGACTGATCCAGGCAAATAAATTAGTGGTCCAAAAGCTAGAGGCTTGGAAGTCTATGTCTTGTTCATCCTGTGCTCTAGCTTGCTGATTGGATTCCTCAATGATACTTATATAGGCAAGATATTTACAATAGGGCAAAAATACTTAAAGTTAGTTTTATGGAGGTCAGATGAGAAGAGAAGATGAACAGAATTAAATTGGGCAGAAGATTAAGGTTGAGACTATGGTGCACTAATGAAGATTGGAATTTAAAATTAGATCATGTCCTGTGGGGGCAGTTATAGAATAGGTCAGGCTCCCTAATTGAAAGTGCTATGTATAGAGGTCTATAGGCAGCAAACCAGATTCCACAATGGAGATGTTCAAATAGTGTGGCTCATACTAGGTGCTTATTGCTCCAAACCATCTGGGGATATAGTTCAGAGGTTCTGTCTTTTTAAAAAACTGAATAAAACTTTGAGCACTCTCATGCAAGCATTACAACAGCTATTTTAAAAGTTTGGTTCAAACTAACTTTTTATCAGCATGTAGTCTTTTGATGAATTGTATTATGTAATGATTTGATCTGTGTAGATTGGCATTAGGTTCGTTTCCTCATCTCTGAAGGTCAGTAAAATGAGAGGTAGTGTGTTGCTAATCTGATGTAAGTAGTTCAGGATGGTTGAGCTGAAACCTGGGTGGGATAGAACGTTGTAATGAGAAATGTATTACAGTTAGCCAATAGAAGTTTCTGATTGGAAATCATTAGTGGTAAGGGAGGTTTTGCTGAGTGAATGCTTTTAAAATAAGCTAAGATTTGCAACTATTAGTAATGCAGTGCAGCCTTCACCAGACTTTTGCTCTGGAATGGTAATGAGAATGAATAATACTGTCTTGCAACACTATGTTATTTAGGACTCTATTACCACACTACTCCCTGGTGAAGACTACTTCTAAACCATGTGGGTAATACTAGCAATATATTATTTTGAAATGTGAATAAAATGTACTTTGATTCCTCTATTCATTACATTAATTGAGGCTTCTAAAGAATGAGATCTGCCTTTTAAACATATTTAGATTGCAAATAAATAATGGTGAATAAAAATTAATGAAACAGAATCGCTTCTTGTATATGGTTATAATTATTCTATTGTATTGTTAGTTATCATTGTTAATCTCTTTCTGTGCCTTAATTTATAAATTAAACTTTATCACTTGGTCATGGTGATCTTTTTAATGTATTAATGGATCCAGTTTGCTAATATCTTGTTAAGGATTTTAGCATCAATGGTCATCAGGGATATTGGCCTATAATTTTCTTTCTTTGTAGTGTCTATCTGGTTTTGGAATTAGGATATACTTGCCTTGAAAAATTAGCTTGGAAATCTTCCCTCCTTTTGAATTTTTTTGTAATCGTTTTATAAGGATAGGTGTTAGTTCTTTGAATGTTTGGTAAAATTTACCTGTTAAGTCATCCCGCTCAGGACTTTTGTTTGTTGGGAGTTTATTATTATTATTATTACTATTATTATTATTATTATTATTATTATTATAACTGCTTCATTTCATTACTTGTAATTGGTATATTCAGATTTTGTGATTCTTCCTGATTAAGTTTAAGAAGATTGTATGTTGCTAGGAATTTAAATATTTCATCCAGATTGTCCAGTTTGTTGGCATATTGTTTTACAAAATATTTTCTTACAGTTTTTTGTATTTCTGTGGTGTCAGTTGTTGCTTCTCTTCTTTTATTTCTGATTTTATTTGTACCCTCTCTATTTTTTTTGCTTGATGCATCTGGTTAAAGGTTTGTCAATCCTGTTTATCTTTTCAAAGAATCAGCTCTTGGTTTCATGATCTTTTGTACTGTTGTTTTATTTTTATTTATTTATTTTTTTATTTTTTTATTACATAAAGTTTTACAAAGATTGGTACATATATCTCTTTTTCCCCCTGCCCTTCCCCAGCCTCCCCTACCCCCAGTGTTTCGTGTCCATTAGTTATGCTTAAATGCATGCACCAAAATCCCTTGGCTGATCTGTTT
>PVJC01021408.1:0-28230 GCA_004026665.1 Murina feae
GGTGGCTGGAGGAAGATGGGCAGTAGGCAAGCTTGGGAGGCAGGCCGCACCCAGCCCTGGCCACAGCTCAAAAAAGAGAACAACATGCTGGGGAGGGCAAGAGTCTGAGAGATCAACATAGAGGGGGTGCCTGCTCCAAGCCTTGACAGTGTGCCTGGGGGCAGGTCCCCAGCAGGTAGACACACACAGGAGGACTGCTTCGAGCCTCAGATGCGGCTGGGGGCAGGTCCTCAGTGGTGACACACACACACACAAAAGGCGCCTGGCAGACTGGGGCCATCATAGGACATCCACTGAGGGGTCCCAGACTGTGAGAGGGCACAGGCCGGGCTGAGGGACTCCCTCCACCCCGAGTGCACAAATTTTTGTGCACCGGGCCCCTAGTATCAAAATAAAAAGCTTCTTCACAGCAAAAGAAACTATCAGCAAAACAACAAGAAAGCCCACCTCATGGGAGAACATATTTGCCAATGTTTTCACCGACAAAGGTTTAATGTCCAACATTTATAGGGAACTCATACAAGTTAACAAAAAGAAGATAAACAATCCAATAAAAAATGGGCAAAGGACCTAAATAGATACTTTTAAAAAGAGGACATTCAGAAAGCCAAAAGACATATGAAAACATGCTCAAAGTTACTAGTCATCTGAGAGATGCAAATCAAAACAACAATGAGGTACCATCCCACACCTCTAAGAATGGTTATTATCAACAAATCAACAAACGACAAGTGCTGGTGAAGATGTGGAGAAAAAGGAACACTTGTGCACGGCTGGTGGGAATCCAGACTGGTGCAGCCACTGTGGTAAACCATATGGAGTCTCCTCAAAAAGTTAAAAATGGAACTCCCTTTGACCTAGTGATCCCATTTCTGGGAATATAGCCCAAGAAACCAGAAACACCAATCAGAAAGGATTTATGCATCCCTATCTTCATAGCAGCACAATTTACCATAGCTAAGATTTGAAAACAGCCTAAGTGCCCATCAGCAGATGAATGGATTAGAAAACAGTGGTACATCTACACAATGGAATACTATCCTATATAATAAAAGGCTAATATGCAAATCGACTGAACTGCGGAACGACCAGTTGCTATGATGTGCACTGACCACCAGGGGGCAGATGCTCAATGCAGGAGCTGCCCCCTGGTGGTCAGTGCACTCCCCCTGTGGGAGTGCCGCTCAGCCAGAAGCCAGGCTCACGGCTGGCCAGTGCAGCAGCGGTGATGGGAGCCTCTCCCGCCTCCGTGGCAGCACTAAGCTGTCAGTTGGACATCCCCTAAGGGCTCTTGGGCTGCAAGAGCATGCAGCCTGGGCTGAGGGATCTCCTCTCCCTCCAAGTGTACGAATTTCATGCACCAGGCCTCTAGTTCTGCTATAAAAAGGAAGTTCTTATCATTTGCAGCAGCATGGATGGAACTGGAGAGCATAATGCTAAGTGAAATAAGCCAGTCAATGAAAGAAAAATACCACATGTCCTCACTCATCTATGGATAATAACCATTGTAAACTGGTGAACAAAAACAGATACAGCAGCATCAAATAGACTGTCAAATTACAGCAACAAGGACAGGGAGGGTGGGGGGGGTAATAGATGAACCAAAGGACTTTTATGGATGCATTTAAGCATAACCAATGGACACAAAACACTGGGGGGTAGGGGAGGCTGGGGGAAGGGTAGGGGAAAAACGAGATATATGTACTAATCTTTGTAATACTTTATGCAATAAAATAAAAAAATCTTATATAATCCACAATTTTCATATTTTAAGATAATTTATATTAATAATAATTATTATTGTGGAAAAATAAAGGACAGCCATTTTCAATATCTTATATCTTAATTTAGTATGTCAATTTGTTCTGAGAAACAACATCCCAAGCACTGACAGGTTAGACATTTGTTATTCTTGATGTTGGAAATTTTTGACTGTGTCTACAGCTTCCTGTACACACTCTTCCTTTATGCAAGCCCATGACCTTTTGCAGAGATTCCAAATAGTTACATCAGAAAGAGTCATGGCTCTAAGTGGAGAAAAATACATGAAAACAAAGCAGTTATCATGTATGTGTATGAATAATTCATAAGTGGAAATGATGACGGGAGGAGATTGACCTGTTTTTACTCAGTCGAGTGTTATCAGTGATGTTGGGGTCCACAGGGATGTACGTGTATAGAATTCCTACAACAGAACTTCTCACAGGAAAGGAAACTTCAACTCTGAGAGAGTTGAACCTCTCCCTGTTCTTCCCCTGGGAGGTCACTATGGCCATAGGGTGCTGAGCTCTCCCACAAACATACAATGTTCTTAATGTGTAATTTATATGCCTTTCCATCAGACATATGATTTAGAAGTGTATTCCTTTATTTATGTTTGTGTTTTAATTTGCTCAATGGAATCTTTAGCAGGACAAAATACTTTAATTTTAACCAAGGCTAATTTAAAAATATTTTCCTTGATGGGTTCTATTTGGTTGATTTTACCAAGAACTCCTTGAAAAATGCTGAGCCTCCATTGTCCATGTAGATTGCCTACAGCAGCTACTGGGACTGGAGCAGGTTCTGGTACCAGAGGAGAGCGCTGCTGGGAGATTACCCATAGATCTGATGTGACTGTGGAACTGGGTGAGGGGAGGAAGCTGGACTTGATTCAAGTCACATTACAGAAATGTGCCTGATGTTCATGGACAAAGCTACTGGAGATATGGGTTTAAAAGCCTCCTTCAGTGAAGGCCCAGAAGAAAGTTCAGGAAATGAGAGGAAAGCACGTAACATTGTAGGACATGCCTAATAATTATGAGCAGAAGTTGGTAGAAGTAGAAACATTAAAGATCACCCAGGCAGGGATCAAGGAAAATAAGGAACATCTCATTGCAAACTGGTGGAAAGAGGATTCCCTGTGTCCTTCATGCACATTCTCAGTGTCTCTGTTCTAGGAGGTAACACCTTCACCCATTTTGTGGATTTCCACTTGGACACTTTTGGGGTCATTACTTACATGGTATTTCCCTGAATCACTCAAGCTGTATAATTCACTGTGGTCCCATTTATGAATTCTCTCAACACTGACAGGGAAGAGTGGGCACTCCTCACTAGAGAAGCCATGGTGATGGTGTGCCTGTATGAGGAGCCTTCATTTCATTGGGCCAAGATCTGTATCTCAGTCCATCATCTTCATAATCACCACCACTGGCTTACTTATAATCATTCCCCCACTCATTTTCTGTAGACTCTCTTATTGTGCACAAATATTGACCCTGCATCTCATTTTTGGTCATTTATTAAAATTATTAAGGGAAATAGGTAACCAGAAATTACTATATTACTTTACATTTGACTGACAAGTATGGCTCACTGCTGCTTCATCTCCATGTGCCCCACATGGGAATCTTATCAGAAATATTGGTCTCATCTTCATTAGTCATAAGAGGTTGAAACCACACAATCCCCTGGAATCAGAATTTCTCTCCTTCCTTACCACCTGCACAAAGAAAAGCCAAGAGCCAGTCTTCTTTCCTGGCTCCATCAAAGTAGGACCCTTCCTGTGCTTCCCAGAGATCCCAACTACGTGCATAATAAACATTTCCATGTCCCTTGGTCTGTGTTTGTCATCAGGCCTGGTCATCTGTACCTAGCTGCTGTGGGTCCCTCGGCCTTGGCTTGGGGTCACTAATTCTTGGTGCTATGAGCAAGATGACATGTCATTTCACCACCAGGGGTTCTGCTTCACCAGCTTTTTGGTCACAATCCTCATGTCCACTCTTCAGCATGCATGTGTCCTGATGCTAGCAGGATCCTGAGCGGTGTGAGGCTGAGCTCCAGTGTTGAGTCAGCAGATTATCTGGTTGGATTTAGGTGACTTGAGCAGAAATTCTGATCATTAATCGGTACTTGGCACAAGAGTGTCTGAAAGAAACTCTGTTTGTCCATTTGAGAAAGTTGTCTTTGTTAACACTTTTCTAACTCAGAGACTTCAGAGGTAAGCACAGAATCAGGAATCCAGAGGTTCCCTGAAGGAAACTGTGACATGAAGAAGAAACCATACAGGTCACCAGCCCAAAGCTCCAACTTCACCTGCGCCTGGGATGGTCCTTCTATTCAGGACCCTTGAGCGCCCCCTCGTGGCCACAGCCTATCCTGCAGGGACACTTGTGTATGGGCTCACACTGACTTCTCACACTTGTCTCTTGCACAGTAATGCATGGCTGGCCATGTTTTTGGCTCTCAGGTTGCTTATTTGTAGGCAAGCAGTGATTTTGGAATCATCTCTGGAGATAGTGAGTCTGCCTTTCACAAATGCAGCGTATTCTGTGGTGTGACTGTTGGTTTTGTTCCTTATGAAACCTACCCACGCCCATTCCTTTCCTGGGGTCTGCCAGATCCAGCTCATATAATAGTCACTGAACATGAATCCTGAGCCTTTGCAGGAAGGTCTCAGAGACCAGCCCCCTTCAGGCTTCACAAAGCCTTCCTCAGGCTCCACCAGCTGCACCTCACAACGGACACCTGAAAACAAGAGAGTTGTCATTAGGAGGAAGCACACACACTCACACTCACAAGGACCAGCTTCTCCATAATGTTACCATGTAAGAGCATCAGAGTGAGAGCCCAGCTCGGCTCACACTTCATGGTGCTTTCTCTGGTTGATGCCTGGAGCGAATGGAAACAGCAGGTCCCAGTGGTGGGGTTTTTCTCCCAGGGGTGCAGGGGCAAGGGCTGGGCTGGGCTTATCAACTAAGGAGCTTCCCATTTGCATGTGCTCCTCCTCTTAGGGACAGAGGAGTGGAGTCCCTGGGGAAAAAACCTCCTTGTCCTCAGAGAGACAAGCACCTCCTGTGAGCATGGAGATGTTCATGAGGGGTGGTTAGTCTGCATGCTGTAATACGGCTGTTGTTGTTAATACTGTTGTGGGCCAACATTAGTGAGAATAAGACTACTGACTCCAATTAGGTCTTAAGCAGAAAGAGAGGATTTATTGAGCTGGCCAGTTGGCTGCAGTGCCAGCACCCCACCGAAGTGAGGACTGACACTGCAGCCCTACCAGATGCAGAAGCAAGCTTTTATTCACAAAAACCACACAAAGGTGATACACAAAGTTTGTTGCTCTATTTCTCAACACAAGATACAGACTCATAAGTTTTGTCTAGAGCATGACTATTTTCCTTATCTCTAGCAGTAGCAGCAAGTCCTACTGAGCTGCAAACGAGCTGGGGCAAGTTGATTCTTACATTCCCTACTGGTCTTTACTGGAATCAAATCCTTGATTCAGTGTCCTCCTCTAAGATATGAAATCGAGGAGGTATTTCTCTGAATAGTTTCTAGGTAGCATAATGGTGGTGTCACAGACTTCAGCATAGGGGGAGGAGGTTAGAGGGTAGTTGGTAGTTAAGACACAAGTCCTTGTCCCTGGACATCCTCTAAAGTGATGGGCGCTGGTCCATGTCTCCAAAGACATAGTCCATTTGGAAGTCCCTCTATATGTTGGGCTTGAGGCTACCGGGTTCAGGGCGCTTCACCTAGACCAGGTCCCTTGGAATGTAGATGGGATGAGCCATGGGCAACTGCTTCTGGTCCTCTTTATATGCTGCCTGCACCAACTGTTGGACTGATGTGGAACAGTTCTGGAGTGCCTGTAGCAAATTACAGGTAGACAACCGGACAAGTTCCTCTTCCTGTAAGCAGAGAAGGAGGGTGGTGGCCTGCCAAACATGATTTAGTTCTCTGGGGTTATGGCCAGTAGTGCCTCAAGGGGCCCTACTGGTCTTAGCACGGCCTCCTGGGCTGCTTCGTCTTCAGCCTAGTTCCCTCTTGCTTCTGGGGAGTCCCCTTGTCTCACATAAATAGAGGTGGAAAGACTTAGTTACATCTGGTAGTGTCAGTTGGCCCATTGTCCTTGCTCTGCTCATGTCTGTCTAACTGCCTACTGTATTACCTCAAGGATCCTGGCTCTGAATTCTTTCAGGAAAATGAGTGATGGATTTCTCTTCTGTAGCTGCTTCATGCTGAGGTGGGTCAGAAGTTCCTCTCAGAGCCAACAGATCCTTGCTGTCTGTCAGAAGGACTATGAGGCCTGGGCACAGAAGGAGGTGGGCTTGTGACCTGGAGGAGGCAAACTGTAACAAATGGTCCAGTGGAAGGGAAAGAAAACATTTCAGTAATAACCTCTATTGAAATAGACTGGCTGGAGTTGGGAGGTAGTGCTGCATCCAACCCTCCACTTGACTTCCCACTGTTGAGATCTCATCCTAGGCACCTCTAGCCCCTACCTCCTGCAGGATTTTTCAATAAGTCCTTGCCATTTGTCAGTCAGTGGATGGGGGAGAGCCTCCTGTCCTGGATAAGGGGTCCCTCTCATCACTGCTAGGTATCTCTCTGGGCCATCCAAATGTTGTGGACCAACATTCATGAGAATAAGATCACCGACTCCAATTAGGTCTTAAGCAGCAAGCGAGGATTTATTGAGCTGGCCATCTGGCTGCAGCGCCAGCACCCCACCGGAGTGAGGACTGACATTGCAGCCCTACCAGATGCAGAAGCAAGCTTTTATTCACAAAAACCACAAAAAGGTGATGCACAAAGTTTGTTGAATTATTTCTCAACACAAGATACAGATTCATAAGTTTTGTCTAGAGCATGACTATTTTCCTTATCTCTAGCAGTAGCAGTAAGACCTACTGTGCTGCAAACTAGCTGGGGCAAGTTGAACTTTACAATACCACTATCATGAGTTACATCCTAGATAATTTACAATCATGTCCCACCCACAGGGCCAGGATACTCTAGCTCAAAGTAAATTTCTTGTGCATTCTTGTCCATGTGTCAATACCCAGAGAGAGCCTCCTCCCCCTTCCTGCTCTCAGGGCTGGACTGCTCTTCTGTGGCATCCAGACATAACCACTGCCCAAGCCCTTCTGTGGCCGAGGGTTCATCAGAGCAGAGAGAGAGAGGGAATAAGGAGCCTGCACACTTAGAGCCCTTTTTCTGCCATAGACCACTCTCTGGGCTCAGCCTCTTAACCCCTCGCCCCTAATGGCTGACCAACTTTTACAGCAAGTGACTTATTCGGAGGTTCATATCACAGGAATCATTATTCAGTTCTCTGTAGGGAGCCACTAGGATTCAAGTAACCCAAGATTACAGGCAATCTCTGGAAAGTTTGGGAGAATGACATCCATAAGTTAAACCACTAAACCTAAGTGCAAACTTAAAGCGCCTTGACCAAAAGTCCTCCTATGGGGCTTTGATGTCCATGGCGTCAGGAGGACATCAGCCATCTCCCTGTGACTTGGTGACTGGGAAGACTAGGCATTTACAGATTAAACCTCCAGTGACTCTCCACCTTGCTGTGTGCTGATGTGGGAGATACTGAAAGGGCTCATACATTCCCCCAGCTCTCACGCTGCTTTTTCACCACAGCTGTGCTAGAGCCTCCCCTGACTTTCCACCAGGAGACTCTGTTGAAGGAAACATCAGATAAATGCTGTCCTTGTCCTGGGGGAAACGCAGGGTGTACTTTGAACAAGAAATGTAGCAGTGAAACTCAACGGTCAGTCTGGTGGTCATGTGATACCACACTCTCCATCCTTCCTGGACTGTGACATAGTCCACAGAGTGGGAGGTTTACAGGTATGGAGGCTGGAAAATCCAAGAATTGATGCAGGCAGTTTGGGATTCTGGTGAGGACTCGAATCCTAGTGGCTAATTTTTTTCTGTAATCTCAGAGGTTGGAGGGACCAAGAGAGCTTCCTCAGCCTGCTTTTTTATAAAATACTAGAGGCCTGGCGCACAAAAATTTGTGCACTCAAGGGGAGGGGATGGTCCCTTTGCCTGGTTTGTGCCCTCTCACAGTCTGGGACCCCTCAAGGGATGTCCATCTGCTGGCTTAGGCCCGCTCCCTGGGGGATCCCATTGACCTAACATCCCTGGAAGCAGGTATCTTGGGTTTATTTATTTTCTATAATTGAAACTTTGTTGCCTTGACTGGAAGCCACAACCAGCCCAGGCAGGCAGTTTCCTCCATTGTTGGTGCAATGAAGCCTCTTGTTTGCTCTAGCTCCATGACTGCCAGCCACCAACTTGGCTGGGTTAATTTGCATATAGTTGCTCTGATTGGCTGGTGGGCATTACTTGGCTGGTGGGCGTGGCTTAGGTCTCTCAGAGTGATGCTTAATTTACATATTACTCTTTTCTTAAATTAGGTACTTTTATTGATTTCAGAGAGAAAGGAAAAGGTAGAGAGAGATAGAAACATCAATAATGAGAGCTGCTTCCATCACACATCACACTGGGGATCAAGTCTGCAACCAGGGCATATGGCCGGACCAGGAATCAAATCGTGACCTCCTGGTTCATAGGTTCACACTCAAACACTGAGCACAGCATCTGGCTCTCAGCCCTCTTTCTTAAGGGCATGATTCTCACTCATGACAACTCCACCCTCAATACCTAAGAAGGTCCCCAGGCCCACCTGCTAACACCATTTCCTTGGGCATTGGTTTTCATGTGTGAATATTTGAGGAACACATGTATGGTATCCATGGCAGCAACTAAAGTATCCAATCATGATCCCATCCAGTTGAAAGCCTGCTCCAATAGAGCTCCCCAACCTGAGAATACTCCTGGTCTTTGGAAGCAGGAACTTTACCTAAGTCCTTCAGAACAAGCTGATGACCATACAGTGTTGGCAGTGTCCTTGACCTTGAATGAAGGCATCTGGTAAATCATGTTATTGTTTCTTATCAGTGCTTCCAAGTGGGCATTGTTCTTCTGTTGGAAGACGTAGACCTGTTTTCTACCCACAATGTTTGGTAGCTCCTTTTTTTTTTTAACTCAGATTTTGTAGGTTTTAGTGAAATAAGTAGTCAGGGTCTATTATTAAAAGAATCTTTATTGTTGAGAGTGTTACAGATGCTCCCCCATTGCCGCTTTCCACCAAGTCCTTGCTCCACCCCAGGCCTTCACTTCCACACTGTCTGTGTCCATAGGTGAGATCTTTGGCTAATCTCTTTCCACCCTCTCTTCCCCATTCCTCTGAGATTTTTCAGTCTATTCCATGCTTCCATGACGCTGATTCTCTTCTAGTCAGCAGATTATTTTCTTCATTAGTTTCTTGTTTATTTATTTTAATGTTATGATTCAATTGTTGATAGATATGCCCTGTTTGGGCAGTGTGCATAGTCTTGTAGTTGAACCTTGATTTCTGTTGGCGTCACTAGGAGGACTTGACCTCCAGGCCAATTGGCTGTGGGGACCAGCCGTGACGAGAGTGGGAAAGTTGCTGTGCAGGAAGCACCCCTCTGGAACAGGACTTTGCTTCAGTGGGACTCTGGTGCTCACTGTGCCTGCCTATTGAGTGTGTCACTTGTGGCTGTGTAGAGTTGTAATTTGCTATGGTCTGAAAATGTCTGCTTACTTTATTGGCTCTGGGGCCTCCCAGGAGGTATAAAGTCAGCCACCCTCTGGGACCACCCAGCAGGAGCTATAGAAGGACCTGGAAATGGCTGCTCTTTGCTATTTGTATTGGGCTTTGAGGTGCCCAGGTGAAGCCTAGCTGTGAAGCATGTCAGGCTGGTGCTAGTGTTCTGTCTTGGGCCTTTTATGGGTAGGTTTAGGCATACTGTTCTAAGCTGCAGCTTGTTTGAGAAGTTTTAGAAAAGTGTGAAGCCTGAGCCAGGACATGCCATTCATTTGAAAAAGATGGTGCTAGCAGCTTGGTGGGACTGAAAATTGGTTGGGGCAGGGTCTCAGGGAATCACCAGTATGGAGCAAACAGTGTGCTCTATGCTGATGGAGACTCAAACATGGATGCCAGTCAGCTCAGGAACAGGGAGATCCCAACACAGGAACAATGACCCCTATGAGCACCCCAGTCTTGAAGAAAGCCACCCCTGAGTTCCTGCCCCCATGCCAGACAATCAAATTCCTCCCTGTATGAGTCTGAATCTCCTGGCCCAGGAGCACAAAATTAGTGGGAATCTGTGAGTTTCTGTAATGGCCCTTTAAGAGGAACACCTGTGATTCCAGCAGCCTCCTTATCACTCAGCCACAATCCTGATTGTTGTTTACAACCCAAAGTGATGGGGACTTCTCTTCCCAGCTCTGAAGCCCTGGGCTGGGTTTCTGCTGTGGGGCTGGGACCCTGTGCTCACCACAGGCAGCCTCCACAGAGACAATCTCCCTCCTGATTAAACAACTAGGACAGGTTGGTGTTGGGCCAGCCCATTCTACACCTCCACCGCTCCTACCAGTCTCAATGTGCTTTCTTCTTTCCTTCTCTAGTTGTAGGTCTTCCATTCAGCCAGTATTTAGGCTGTACTGAATGAGGACGGTTCTGTATTTTAGTTGTAATTTTCAAGTGGTTGTGGCAGACAGTGAATATAGGCTTTTACCTACCCTGCCATCTTGGTTCTTTCCCAGGCTCTATTTTTGATGTTTGATGCTGACAAGTTAAGGTTCATCCCTCTCTCTTACTTGGCACTTGGAAAACTAAGAGAAAATGGGGATGTCCTCTTGTGTCCCGCAGGTGGAACATTGAACCCACACAAGCCCTTTCTGTGAGCAGGACCCTCCCCGCCCCGAGCACTGATCCATAATAAAACCCTGAACCAGTGTTCTTACCTGGGGGATCCAAATATATATTTTTCTTTTTAAAAATATTTTTATTGATTTCTGAGAGGAAGAGAGAGATAAGATAGAAACATAAATGATGAGAGAGAATCATCCATTTGTTGCTTCCTGCACACCCCACATTGGGGATCAAGACCACAAACTGAGCATGTGCCCGGACCAATAATCAAACCCTAACCTCCTTGTCAATAGGTCAATGCCCAACTACTGAGCCATACCAGTCGGGAAACCATGTCTGACTGACTGCAAAGCCTTCCCTGCTCCCAACAGACACCTCCATGAAGAGATAAACCTTTTCAGGATGCCTCAGCCTGTGGGACAGCATCAGTCTGGACATCCATTCCAAGGTATGGTGGGTCCCTCTACCTCCTCCTCCTGGTGTCACCTGCAATTGTTGCTAAGAGAATGACAACAAGTCAATGACCAGGGTCTTTCTTCTCTAGCTTTGTATTCATGTGCTGGTGTTGGCCACTGTCCAGCATCCATATGTCCTGCTGCTATCAGCTGGGACCCTGGACTGTGCTGAGTCACACTGTTGAGTTAGGAGAGGCTCTGGTTAGATTTAGGCAACCTGGGCCAGCAAATTTGATTATTAATAGTCATTTGGGGACAAGATTTTCTGAAAGACACTACAGTTTTTTTCACATTAGAAGGCTGTCTTTGTTTACAACAGATTTGCTAAATCAGAGACATCAGAGGTAAATGCAGAATCAGAAATCCAGAGATTCCCTGAGGGAAACTGACATGGAGAGGAAACCACACAGAAAACCAGCCCTAATCTCCAACTGCCCCTGCTGCAGGGATAGTTTTTGTGTTCAGGGACATTGAGCGCCCACTGGTGGTCACAGCCTCTCCTGCAGGGAGGTTTGTCTGGGCTCACACTGACTTCCCTTCACTGTGTCTGTTGCATAGTAATACACGGCTGTGTCCTCGGATTTTAGGCTGTTCATTTACAGATATATCGTGTTCTTTGCATTGTCTCTGGAGATGGTGAAACGGCCCTTCACAGATTCTGCATAGTATGTGCTCTCACCATTAGCAGTAATAGTACAAATCCACTCTAGCCCCTTTCCTGGAGCCTGGCGGACCCAGTTCATGTAGTAGCCACCAGAGGCTGCACAGGAGAGTGTCAGAGATGCCTCAGGTTTCACCAAGCCTCCTCCAGACTCCGCCAGCTGCACATCACACTGGACCCCTACAAACACAAAGACTTTCTGGTCAGGAAATGATGGCCCGTACACTGTTTCTCTCACTCATGTCACTCACATACTCAGCATGTCTTGTTCTCCATAAATTACCTCTCAAAATAGCCACAAGGAAAACCCAGCTGAGGCCAAACCCCATGGTGACTGGTCTGTGTTCAGTCCTGATCAGGGAATGGGAACCTGGGGATCCCAGGGCTGGGCTCCTGTCCCAGAGCTACAAGGTCAGGGCTGGGCTCGTTTTTATGAGCAGAGAGGACACTATTTGCATGTCCCCCTACTATATAGGGCTCTCTAGAGTTAGACCCTGACATTAGCACATGGTCTTAGATTGTGACATGTCTGAGGGTGTTTTTATTTAGAATCACTCCCCAGATCTTGAACTGTGCCCTCCCTACTGGACTCATCTGCTGCAGGAGACCTGTAAAAAGAGCCAGGAATATTTTTTTTTCATTAAAAAATAGAAGGTTTAAAATGAAAGATGCGTTTGACAAGTCACCAGTAAATATAACAAAGAGAACTCAACCCTCACAACCATAGAAAGAAGTAAAAGTGCAGGAGGTTCATGCTCATGAGATGGAAGTTTCAACTAACACTCTTTCCCCTACAGACTGATCAGAGCATAAATTAGAACCAGAGTATGAGCCTAGAGTCCATAGATCAAGTGCTGGGAGAATAGGAGCATCTGTGTGGGTCCCTTGGAACCAGAAGCATGAACAATAGAGACACAGAGCTTCCGGGTCCTATTCCTTTAGGGGAGTTTTGTGCTGGATATGTAGCAGCTATACTGACTTGCCCTCCTGGTGCCAGGTGGGCCTGTCACAGGGAAATGTGAGGACAGGTGGGGCTGTAACAGGGAAATGTGAGGACAAGTGGGCCTGTCACAGGGAAATGTGGGGACAGGTGGGTCTGTCACAGGGAAATGTGAGGACAGGTGGGTCTGTGGGGACTGGGGACCTGAGCTCAGCACACAGAGACCTGGGCATCCCGGGGTCTCTCTTGGTGGGAATGTTTCCCAAATATAGGATGAGGAGAGCACTGAGGATGGTCTCCTTGCAGAGACAGAGAAATAGAAAATACCAAGACTTGTGAAGGAGAGTCCCCATCACTGCTGACGTGTCTCCTGCAAACAGACAATATTCCTTCTTCATTGTTGTCAGCAGTGAGACTATGAGAAGGAAGAAATGTCTCTGAATGCAGCTGAGAGCTAGAGAGGGAATCCCTGCACCAAACAGGAAGGTCCTTCCTTCCTCCAACCCACGATCCTACTCCTGGGGCGACTCTCTGTGTTGTGTGAGCACCCCCAGGTCTCCCAAGTGCCTCATTCAACCCAGCCCTGCTGTCTCCCTCAGGGAGGTTTGTGTCTGGACTCACACTGACTTCCCCTCACTATGCCTCTCAAACAGTAATACACATCCATATCCTTGGTGATCACAGAGCTCAGCTGCAAGGAGAAATGGTTCCTGTTTATGTCAGCAGTGATGGAGATGTGACCCGGGAAAGATGGGTTGTAACTTGTGCCTTGCCCAGTACCCCATTCACTGCAACCCTTTCCCCGGGGGCTGGGGATCCAGTACCAGTAGTAATAGCTGGTGACTCAGCCCCCAGACAAAGCACAGGTGAAGGAGAGGGTCTGTGAGAGTTTCACCAGTCCTGGGTCTGACTCTTGCAACTGCATCTGGGATAGAACACCTGGGGACAAGGTGCATCATTTCCTGTCAGTCACGTGCACTCACAGCCATCCTATGACCCTCTCTGACACATGAGACTTTAATCTTGGGGAGCTGTCACGAGCAGTCTCATAGTTTTCTAGACCACAGCTCTGCTTTTCCAGAGACCTAAGCCCTGTTTGAGGAGAGAGAGCTATGAGCCTGCACAGCCCAGGTGAGGATTTACCCTGGAACTTGAACAGAAATTTGCATGTGGGGAAGCCTTTCCCGTAAGCGTAGAGCCTGAGATTGGGCTTCCCTGGTAATTCTCGAGCCCCTCTTCAGGCATCTCTTCTTTTGAACTCACCCAGCATGTAAGTCAAAGACAAAGTATCACCTGGGTCATGAGACACATTGAAATTAGGTCAAAGAATGGCCTATTTTTAAATCAAATTTAATATAAATAATTCCTACCTTTATAAAAAATAATTAATGACATTCATTCTCAATATCTTATCTCTTACTTTATGATGTTAATTCAATCTGAGAAACTACTTCCCAAGCATAGTAAGTGGGGCATTCGTGATTTCTGATGTTGGACATTTTGTGATTGTGTCTACAGCTTCCTGTGCAAACTATTGGATATGCACAATCATGGACTATGTCAGAGACCCCTAACTAGTTACATCAGAAATAGTCATGGCTCTAAGCAGAGGAAAGACAAGAAATAGAAGCAGTAATCATGTATGTGTACAACTCAGAATCATTCATAGATTGAAGTGATAATGGAAGGAATTTGACCTGTTTTCTCTGTCTACAGTTATCAGTGATGTTGGGGTTAAGAGGGAGGTGAGAGAAGGGAATTCCTTCCATAGAATTCTCACAGGAAAGGAAACTTCAACCCTGAGTGGAATCCCTCACTCCTAGCCTCCATCTTCCCTTCCCCTGGGAGGTCACTGTGGTCAATGTTGGGATCTACCACAAACATATAATGTCTTTAATGTATTATTTGTTAACTAGAGGCCCAGTGCATGAAATTCGTACATGGGGGCAGTCTCTCAGTCTGGCCTACACCCTCTAACAATCCAAGACCTTTCTGAGATGTCTGATTGCCAATTTAGGCCTGATCACACATTGGGTCTAAACTGGCAGTTGGACATCACTCTCACAATCTGGAACCACTGGCTCATAACTGCTAGTCTGCCTGCCTGCCTCATGTCCCTAGCTGCTCAACTGCCTGCCTGATGTCCCTAACCACTTTGCCTGACTGTCTCATTGCCCCTAACTGCCTCTGTCTGCCTGCTTCATCACCCCTGACCACTAATCTGCCTGCCACATTGCTCCTAAATGCTCACTGGAGGATGGGGCCAGCTGGGGTAAGGGGCCATGGTTAGTCTGGTCTCTGATCATTCTGTTTTTTTCCACCATTTTGGTCTCTGAGTTTTTATTAAATAAGACTTGCCCATAAGACATTTGATTGAGAAATATTTCTGTTTGTGTTTTAATTTACTCAATTGAATCTTTGATGGGAAAAAACTCTTTAATTTTGACCAAGGCTAATTTAATATTGTCTTTTTAATTGGGATGTGTTTTGATTCATTTTAAAAAGAACTCCCCAGAAAATGCTGAGCCTGCACTGTCCATGCGGATTGGCTATATCAGCCACAGGAGCTGGAGCAGGTTCTGGTACCAGAGAGGAGCGCTGCTGGGAAATTACCCATAAATCTGGACGTGACTGCGGAACTGGGTGGGCGTAGAACCTGGACTTGATTTGAGTCACATGATAGAAATACGCCTGATGTTCATGGACAGATAGTTACTGGACATAAAGTTTTAAAGCCTCCTCCAGTGAAGACCCAGAAGGAAGTGCAGGGCATGAGAGAGACAGCTTGTATCATCATAGGAAATACCTGAATAATGGTGAACAGAAATTTCTTAGAAACAGAAACATTAAAGATCTTGCAGGCAGGGATTAAGAAAAATAAGGAACATTTCATTGCACACTGGTGGGAAGGAGATCCCTGTTTCCACCATGCACATTCCCACACTGTCTCTGTTTTAGAAGGTTACACCTTCCTAGGTCCAGGGGATTCTCACTTGGAAACATTTTGGGGTCATTAGCCACATGGTTTCACCATGGCTCACCCAAGCTGCATAATTCAGTGTGGCCTCATTCATGAAACCTTTCAAAACTTGCAGGAAAGAGTGGACACCCCTCACTAGGACCCATGGTGATAGTGTGTCTTTATGAGGAGCCATCATTTGATTAGACCAAGATCCATGTCTCAGGCCTTTGAAGTGATCATCATCATCATCACCATTTGTTTACTTATAATCCTTATTCTCATTTTCTATAGCCATTGGGGTTGTCCACACACAATGGCTTTTTATAGGAAAGAAAAGCAGGCATCTAATCTTTGTATATTATTGAAATACCAATGGCCCAACTGTAAGTTAATACAAGACCTTCTTAAAACTGATGGCAGTTGGACATCGCTCTCACTGCCATCATGTGTGGATAAAGTACACATTTCTATTAAAACATTGGACTAAAACCAATGTCCAGTTCTATCATCTCTGTAACCACCACTATAACCACCATCACCAATGAAATCATCATCATCATGATCACCTTCATCATACTCACTTGCTTACTTATATTCTTCTCATTTTCTGTAGACCTGTTTTTTGAACATGTGACAATTCATCTCAATTTTTGCTGAATTTTGTAAATTTTTTAAGAAAAATTGGTAGCCATACTCTATTTCATTTTTTGTTTCACTGCTGACAACTGATGGCTTATTCTTGCCTCTTCTCCATCTAGTACTCAGGAGAAATATGGTAAGAAATCATGCTTTTGTCTTTAGATGTCATTGGGAGATTAAAACCGTAGAAGCCCCGGGGAGCAGAATTCCTCCTCCTTCCCCAGCACTTCAACAAAATAAAAGCACCAAGCCAGTCTCCTTTCCTGGCTCCATCAAAACAGCTCTGACTCCCCTAGCATCCCAGAGGTTTCAACTCTCTGCAAAATCAACACTCTGTGTCCCCTTGGTGTGTGGGCTTGTCATCAGCCTGGACATCTGTACCAAGCTGCTGTGGGTCTCTATGCCTCTGCCTCTTGTCACCTGCTCTCAGTGCTATGATCATCATCACAAGTCAATGCCTTTTACCACTAAGGACTTTCTTCAGTAGCGTTGAGGTCACACTCCTCTGGTGCCCACTGTCCAAGACACTCGTACCTCCTGCTGCCTGGTTGGGACCCTAAGCTGTGTGGGGCTGAGCTGCAGTGTTGAATCAACAGTGTCTCTGGTTGCATTTAGCTCACTTAGACAGAAGATTTCATCATTAATTGGTACTTGGCACAAGAGTGTCTGAAAGAGACAATCAGTGGTTTGTCTATGTGAGAACATTGTCTCTGATTACAATAGATATTTCTAACATAGAGACATCAGATTTAAACAAAGAATCAGGAATTCAGAGGTTCTATGAGGAAACTGTGACATGAAGAGGAAACCACACAGGAAACCAGCCCAAGCTTCCAACTGCACCTGCTGCTGGGATGGTCCTCGTGTTCAGGGACCCTGAGTACCCCCTGATGGTCCCAGCCCTCCCAGCAGGGAGGTTTGTGTCTGAGCTTACACTGACATCCCCTCACTATGTGTGTTGCACAGTAATACAGAGCTGTGTCCTGGGCTCTCAAGCTATTCATTTGCAGATACAGCAAGTTCTTGGCATTATCTCTGGAGCTGGTGAACCAGCCCTTCACTGAGTCTGGGTAGTATGTGCTACCATCAGTATGACTAGTAGTAGAAACCCACCCCAGCCTCTTCCATGAAGCCTGGCAGATCCAGGTCATCCAGTAGATACTGAAGGTGAATTCAGAGGCTGCACAGGAGAATGTCAGACATCCCTCAACCCGCACCTAACCTCCCCCAGACTTCAGCAGCTCCACCTCACACTGGATACCTGCAAACACAGAGACATCCTGGACAGGAAACTCACATATCCGTTATTTCTCTCACATCCACTCACATACTCAGTGACTCTTGTTATCCTTAAATTACTTCTTAAAAGAGAAACAAGGAAAACCAAGCTGAGCCCCAACCCCATGGTGAGTGGTCTGTGTTCAGTTCTGATCAGAGAATGGGAACACCTGGGGACCCCGGGGCTGGCCTCTTGTCCAGAGCTGCTGGGTCAGTCCTCCTACTCTATAGGGAGTTCTGGTGTTGGATTTGCCCTCCCCATTCAACCCAGCTGCTACAGTGGACCTATATGAAAACCCAGGTGAGAAAGTTTTCATAAAAAGATGGGGAGAAGGGTTCAAAATGAGAGATGTCTTTGTCATTCAACAGTAATGACAACCAGGTGGAAGCAACCCTCATAATACAAGGAAGAAGTAACAGTTCAGGAGGTTCATGTTCAGGAGATGGGAAGTTCCATCTGACACTATTTCCCCTACAAAGTGATCAGAGGATAAACTAAGACCTGAGTGTGAGCCCAGAGCTAATGGACTAAATGTTGGGGCAGAGTTGAGTCTGTGTAGGTCCCTGGAAAACAGAAGCATGAACTATAGAGACACAGACAGAGTTCCCGGGTCCTATTCCTTCAGGTGAGGCTGGTGCTGAATGTGTGTAAGAAAACATGAACTGGCTAAACAACAAGCAGATAAAAACCCAATGAAACCGAAATCCTGGACCTGTGTGTCCTTGGTCTTAGTAGGAAATCTAGACTCTGTTGTAGATCCAGCTTCATACATTGAGATATGGAAGAATCTCCAGCATAACCAGGTCTGTCTAGATGAAAATGTCAGTAATGAGTTAGAAATAATTAAGTTTTGGACATGAGAATGTTGTGATTGTAATGAATGGAAAAGGGCCTTTCTTTTTCTTTGCTGTGGCCACCATAATTTATGAGAAGCACCAGATAATTAAACCTCAAAATTGTTAGCTCCTCTGATGCAAACAGCCCCTCTGTTCAAACTGTGGGCAAAGATAACCTATTTTCAAGGCAGCATTCTTGCATCCCTCTCCTCCCTGCTATTTTCAGATCTCTGGGATAAATCACACCAATGAGTCTCTAGTTAATAGAAATTGCTTCACCCCTCCAGTTCAAAAAGCCTCTGTGTGAATCCTCATACCTTTGCTCTAAACATGTTTTACAAGCCTGGGATAAGTACAGATGAGACACCTTCCTAGGACATCTGCCAGACTGTTTCCTTGAAAGCAAATAAACTGTCTCAATGTCAGCTCTAAATCCTTCTTCCTTCCCTGTCACCTAGCAACAGCAGACATTACTCTTTAGAGACTGCATTTTGTTCCTTCCCTGTATTGACTAGTGATACACCAGCCATTTCCTTTTCTGGAATGTGAAACACTATTCCTTTCTGCATCTCTCCATTTAGTTGTGCATTCTTGCACAGCACAAGTCACTAGCCAACCCTAATACTGATGTTTGCAAGTGACCCTTGGGAACCCTATCACCATGTCCCCACATTATGGGGGTCAAATGAAACCTGTACCTGATTCAGTGCCACATTGGGAGTTAGTAACCCAGGAACATGATGGGGGAACTAACCAAGACATGTCCAGGGTTCTTGTTTCATTAGGTTGTCATCTCATTGTTGTTTAGCCAGTTCATGTTTTCTTCCCTCACTTTCCTCAGAAACAGCCCTACATATTGAAGACACTTTATTTAGAGTGTGCAGGAGCAAAAGTCATCTGTGTGTTGGTTTTGTATCTGACATATTTCCTGAATATTAGTTATCATAGCTTCTCATAGAACTTTTGGGGTTTCCTATGTACAAAATCATGTCATCTGCATACAGATAAGAAAAAATATTTAAACTGATTTCTTTCTGATTTAGACATTTAAAATTTCTGAAAGAACTTCTAGTTTTGGCATATAGAGGTAGTCACAGGGGAGCCTTTGCCTTGGTCTCTATGTAAGAATAAAGGCTTTGAAATTTTCTCTGTGTAGCATGATGTCCCTTGTTGGCATCTCTAATGTAGTCTTTAATGTATTGAGGCCTAGAAATTCTACAACTATCTGTTAAAAATTATAATTCTGATGGGATTTCAATTTTAAAGACTTTATTCTGTATCTATTTATAGATGGTATACTTTACCCTTCATTCTGTGGATGAGATATATCACCATTACTGGTTTACATACGTTGAACCATCCTTGCATGCTAGGAATGTATCCCACTCGATCATGTTAAATGGTCCTTTCAATGTGCTGTTAAGTTTCCTAGTATATTGTTGAGGGTTTTTGCATGTATGTTCATCAGGGATACTGACATGTCATTTTTTATGTTTTTACCTGGCTTTGATATGAGTGTAATGGTCACCTCAATAAATCTGTTTGAAACTGTTGCCTTGTCTCTTAACTCTTGGTAGAGTTCAAGAGTTGACTAAAATATATTAATTCTTATTTGAAATTCTGGTAGAATTCACTATTGAATCCATATTTTATTTCAATAATCATTTTTTTTTATTTTGTAGCAAACTAGCAAAGTTGGGATCCAACTCCTAATTTGAGCTCCTACTAAATGGACTGAGAAATACAACTGTTGATCTTCACAGGGCATGGTCATTGTTGAAATAATAGTTGCCTGCAGACCACATATTTCACATGGCATCCAAGAGAATGAAACATAACTATGTTTTTTGTATGCAGAATTCATAAAGTACAGTGTGCAACTACATGAACAGTTTTGTATCACTGCTCATGTGTGAATGCATGTATTTTCTATAAATGAGTGTGTAACTGTGTGTATGTGTGACTGTGTGTGATTGTGTTTGTCTATGTGACTCTGTTTCCTCAGCAAGTAGTAAGAGGATGGTGTAGACACAGGGGGTCCATGGATGCTCCTAGGCTTCCAACATGCTCTCGATGACATCTCACCCACAGTGAAGCTAGAAAACCTTGGATTCAGGAGGAAAGCTGGAGGGAGGAGTTCTTTAATGCACACCCAGCCCTCAGGGTCACCTGTCCCCACTGTAGGGTTAGCACTGCTTCCTGCAGGTCAGCAGGGATCCCTCATGTGGATGAATGTGGGGTTCCCTGTGCTTATCAATGTGGACCCAGAGAGGGATGGTGAGGTCCCTCAGCCCTGAGTGTGCTCAGGGCTTTCAGCAGCAGGACTGCCCCTGGATCCAGGAGGGGAAGGCACATGGAGAGTCAGATCTGAGGGTAGCTGTGACCCAGGAGGGATGAATGCAGAGTTATACACACAGCCCAATCCCAGCAACCCACCTATGGAATTAACACTCAGGGGAACATTGCAAGGGCTGTGAAAAAAGTCACTTTTAGAATTTGTGAAGGAGACTTCATGAAAGAGTCCCTGTCACTGCCAACATTTCACCTGCAAACAGACCGTGTCTCTTCTTTCTTGTTGTCTGCAGTGAGAATATGAGAAGGAAGAATGTTCTCTGGAGGCAGCTGAGAACTTGAGAGGAATTCCCTCAGCCCAACAGGAAGGCCCTTCGGTCTCCATTCCTGGGGCTGCTCACTGTGCTGGTGGGTCCTGAGCGCCCCCTGGTGTCCGGAGCACCCCTGGCAGCCCAGGCCTGTTATAGGCTCAGGGAGGTTTGTGTCTGGGCTCACAGTAACTGCCCCTCACCGTGTCTCTCACACAGTAATACACAGCTGTGTCATCTGTGGTCACACAACTTAGTTGCAGGGAGACCTAGTTCTTGGATGTGTCTCTGGAGATGGAGGTTCGGCTCTTGAGGGAGGGGCTGTAGTAAGTACTTCCTTCATAGCATATGCAGCCCGTCCATTCCAGCCCCTTCCGCGGGGGCTGGCGGATCCAATTCCAGCAGCAAGCACTGGTTGTGATGGAAATTCCATGGTCTGCGCAGGTGAGGGAGAGGGTCTGCGAGCGCTTCACCAGTCATGAGCCCCACTCCAGCAGCTGCAACTGGGACAAAACACCTGGGGACAAAGAGCATCAATCCCTGTCAGTCATGTGCAGTCACAGCCATCCTATGACCCTTGTCTGGCCCCTGAGATCCTCACCTTAACGGGCTGTCACCGGGCACAGGAGAAGACCCAGCAGCCTCATCTTCTAGACCACAGCTCTGCCTTCCCAGAGACCTCAGCCTGTGTGAGGAGAGAACTGTGAGCCTGCACCGCCCAGGAGAGGATTTACCCTGGAGCTTGAACAGAAATTTGCATGTGGGGCAGCCTTTCCTATAAGTGTGGTGTCTGAGGCTAAACTGCCCTGGCCTTTCTGGGGCCCATGTGGGGGCATATCTTCTCTTGACCTCACTCACCATGTAAGACTGGACAGGGGGCCACTTGGGTCATTAAGCTGATTGGAATTCAACCAAGGACAACCGCACCTGAGCATAAGAAGAAATGTGGGACTAGATGAATATGCTACATTTGTAAGTTCTCATTAATCTTTCAAACAAATTTAATAGGGTTTAGCACTTGTTTAGCTACTGAAATCCAACACTTACATATATCATTGTCATTTTTTAATGTCTTATCTTTTTTCTCATTTTTACTTCTTGGTTGCTTTTATTTTTTATTTTTCCCTTTATTGATTAAGATATTACAAATGTGACCTTATCCCCCCAATGTCCTCTCATCCCCCCACCCCTGCCTTCACCCTCACTCCCTGTTGTCCACATCCATCATTTATGCTTATATGCATGCATACAAGTCATTTGGTTGACCTCTCTCCCTCACCCAATTATGTTTACTTTAGTGTATACATATTAAAAAGAACAGCCATCTTTAATGCCATGTTTTCTTCATTTCTTCACTTTGATATGAGTAACTGCTTCACAAGCACCAGGTAGGGAGACTCTTGATTCTTGATGTTGGAACTTTTTATTGTTTTATATCACGCTGTGTAAACTCTTTCCTTATGGAAGCACAGGGCACATTGCAAAGATCCCAAACTAATCACATCAGAAAGAATCATGTTTTAACTTGGAGAAGAGATAATAAATGGAAGCAGTGATTATGCATGTGCACAATTGAGAATCTCTTATATGTTGAAATGATATGGCAGCCTGTTAAGTGACCTGATTTCTCAGTCTAGTGCTATCAGTGATGTTGGGGTTTAAGTGAGAGAAACTGGAGAATTCCTAGCACACATTTTCTCACAGGAAAGGGAACTTCAACCTTGTCAGGAAACTCTCATTCCCAACCTCCCTGTGCCCCATCTCTGGGGATGCTCACTGTGGTCAGAGGGTGCCAGACTCTCCCCCATAACACACAACAACATCCTTCATGTATAATGAACACATTCTCCCATCAGGCACATTATCTAGAAAGATATCCTCCTGCTAAGCTAGGTATTTAATTTCCATGATGGAGTATTTGGTGGCACAAATGTTTTTACTTATATTAACATTCAATTCATCATTATTTTCTTTAATGGGACCTGTTTTGGGTGATTTTACAAAGAACTCCCCCCAAAATGCTGAGCTTCTGCTGTCCATATGACTGGCAACAGCAGCCACAGGGACTGGAGCAGGTTATGGTACCAGAGGGGAGCGCTGCTGGGAAACTACCCATAAATCTGGACGTGAGTGGAACTGGATGAGGGGAGGAAGCTGGAGTTGTTTTGAGTCACATGACAGAAATGAGCCAGATGTTCAGGATAGATAGTTATTGGACATGTGGTTTTATAGCCTCCTCCAGTGAAGGCAAGGAAGGAAGTGCAGGGCATGAGAGAGACAGCTTGCATCATCGTAGGAAGTATCTTAATAAATATGAACAAGTGTGTGTGAGAAATATAAATGTTAAAGATCATGCAGGCAGAGAACAAGAGAAATAAGGAACATGTCATTGCAAACTGGTGGGAAGGGGAACCCTGTTTCCTACATGCACATTCTCATAGCATCTCTGTTCTAGAAGGTAACACCTTCTCTGGGGATCTGAACATGGACACCTTTGGGATCATTACTGATTTGGTCTCCACATGGATCACGAAAGCTGCATAATCATTGGCTCCCATTTATGAAATCTCTCAACACTGACAGAAAAGAGTGGACACCCCTCCCTGGAGGAGCCATAGTGATTGTGTGTTTGCACGAGGAGCCTGCATTTCACTGGACCAGGGCCTCTGTCTCCATCAATAGTCATCATGGTCCTCCTCATATTATGCTTCTCCTCTTCCCCTCCTTCTCCTTGTTATAGTCAATCATTTTCTACTCATTTTATGTAGATGTGGTTGTCGTTCACACATAATGACCCTCAGTCTCATTTTTGCTCATATTTATGGTTATTACATGAATTTGGTAGTCACACTGTATATTACTTTGTTTCACTGATGACAACTGATGGCTACATCCTGCCTTTCCTCCATCAGCCCTAAGGGAACTCTGATAGGAATGATTTGTTCTCCTCTTCATTTGCCACCAAGAAGTTGGAACCACACAAGAGAGTAAAATTCTGCCCACTCACCCTCCACCTCACAGAAAATAAAAGCTTCCTTTTCTGCCTCTATCCAAGGACCTTTGACTTCCTGGTGGGCCTTTCCTGTGCCTCCCAGAGATTTCAACTATGAGCACAATGATCATTCCATGTCCCTTGGTGTGTGTGTTTGTCGTCAGCCTGGACATGTGTACAAGCTGCTGTGGGTCCCACTGCTTCTGCCTGGTGGCACCTACTTTTGGTGCTATGAGCATGACAATTAGTCAGCGACTATCACCCCCATGGTCCTTCTTCTCTAGCTTTGGAGTCACATGACTCGATTGCCCACTGTTCAGCACACACGTGTCCTGCTGCCTGGCTGGGACCCTGAATTGTGTGGGCTGAGCTTCACTGTTGAGTCAGCAGAGCCTCTGGTTGGACTTAGGTGCCTTGGGCAGAATTTTTTATCACAAGTTGGTACTTGACATAGAGTGTCTGAAAAATAATTATCAACAGATTGTCCACGTGAGAAAGTTGTCTCTGTTTATAATAGACTTTCTAATTGAGAGATGACAGAGATAAGGACAGAATAAAAAATTCAGAGGTTCCCTGAGGGAAACTGTGACATGAAGAGGAAACCACACAGGCAACCAGCCCAAACCTCCAACTGCACCTGCTGTTGGGATGTTCCTTATTTTCAGGGACCCTGATTGCCCCCCTTGTGGTCACCAATCCTCCTGCAGGTAGGTTTGTGTCTGGGCTCACACTGATTTCCCCTCACTGTGCAGTAATACATGGCCCTGTCCTCTGCTTTCAGGCTGTTCATTTGCAGATACAGTGTGTTCTTGGTGTTGTCTCTGGAGATGGCGAATCCGCCCTTCACAGAGTCAGCATAGTTTGTTGTACTTCCATCAGTATTAATGAGTAAGACCCACTCCAGCCCCTTCCCTGGAGCCTGGAGGATCCAGTGCACCCAGTAGTCACTGATTGTGAATCCAGAGGCTGCACAGGAGAGTCTCAGAGATGCTCCAAGTTGCAGCAATACTCCCCCAGACTCCACCAGCTGCACCTCACACTGGACACCTGAAAACTCAAAGACATCCTGGTTAGGTAATGCTGACTTGTGTACTATTTCTCTCATTCATACCCACTCACATACTCAGTGTTTCTTCTCCATAAGGTACCTCTCAAAAGAGTCATAAGAAAAACCCAGCTGAGCCCAAACCCCATGATGAATGGTCTGTGCTCAGTCCTGATCACGGAATGAGAACACCTGGGGATCCTGGGGCTGGGATCCTGTCCCAGAGCTGCAGGGTCAGAGCTGGATGGCTTTTATGAGCAAAAGAGGACCTATTTGCATGTCCTCCTGCTATATAGGGAGCTCTGGGGTTGGATTATGACAGAAAGGACATGGTCCCAGAGTGTGACAGGTCCAAGGGGGAATATCTGTGAAGAATTACTCCCTACACCTGGGCCTGTGCCCTCTCCAGAGGACACAAATGCTCCAGGAGACCTGTAAAAAGACCCAGAAGAGAAAATTGTCATAAACAGAAAAAGAAGAGCTTTAAAATGAGAGATGGCTTTGACAGTAATAACAACCAAAATAAAGCAACCCTCACAACCTGAGAAAGATGTAAAAGTGCAGGAGGTTCATGTTCAGGAAACAGTTCCATCTGACAATATTTCCCCTACAAAGTGAACAGAGGATAAGCTGACACTAGAGTGTGAGCCTAGAGCCCGTGGACCAAGTGCTGGGGCAGAGAGGAGCATCTGTGTGGGTCCCTGGAACCAGAAGCAGGAGCTATAGAGACACAGACAGAGTTCCTGTGTCCTGTTCCTTCAGGGGCATTTGGTGCTGGACTTGTAGCAGCTGCACAACCTCTGTTGTGATTTATTCTTTAGAGTCTGTTTTAGATCCAGTTTCATACATTAAGATATAGAAGAATCTCCACCATGACCAGGTGTGTTTAGAAAAAGATGTTGGAAAGGATCTAGGAGTAATTAAGTTGAATTTATGAAAATTTTGTTATTAGAAACCTGATGTCTGCATGTGACCCTTGGGACTGCTGTCTCTGTGTCCCCACATAATGGGGGTCACCTGGAACCTGCACCTGACTCAGTGCCACATTGAGAGGAAAGCTATCTGAGAACATGCTGGGGCATTAACCAAGACTGAGGACACACGCCTCTGTGGTTCTTGTTTCATTAGGTTGTGATCTCCTTGACATTTAGCCAGGTCAAGTTTCCTTTCCTCATTTTCTTCTGAGACAGTCCCACAAATATTTAGTCTTGAAGTCACTTTGTTGACAGGGTGCAGGAACACAAGTCATTTTTTAAAAAATATATTTTATTGATTTTTTACAGAGAGGAAGGGAGAGGAATAGAGAGTAAGAAACATCCATGAGAGAGAAATATCGATCAGCTGCCCCCTGCACACCCCCGACTGGGGATGTGCCCGCAACCAAGGTACGTGCCCTTGACCGGAATCAAACTGGGGACCCTTCAGTCCACAGGCCGACGCTCTATCCAGTGAGCCAAACCAGCTAGGGCCACAAGCCGTTTTTGTGTAGATTTTGTATCTTACATCTTTCCTGAATTCTAGTTCTATTAGCCTCTCATACAGTTTTTAAGGTTTTCTATGTACAAGATCATGTCACCTGTATACAGATAAGGAGAAACATTTTAACTTGTTTCTTTCTGATTTGGACCTTTAGATTTTTTTTCTTGCACAGTTATTTTGACAAGGACTTCCAGTTTTGATGAACAGAAGTAGTCACAGGTGAGCCCTTGTCTCAGTCATGATGTAAGAAGAATAGCTTTGACATTTTCTCTGTGTAACATGATGTCACTTGGTGGCTTCTCAAGTGTGACCTTTATTACATCGAAGTCCATCCCTTCTACTCCTGATATGCTAAGATTTTTAATTCTGAATCAATTTTCCATTTTAAAGGCTTTATTCCGCATCTGTTTATATGATGGTATACTTTATCCTTCATTCTGTGGATGAGGTGTATCACAGTTACTGATTTATATTTGTGTGTTTTTTCAGCCCATGCTCCTTTATTGCATATACACAGGTACACACTCAGAGTTTCCAATTCTTAAAGCAGTTCCTTTTTACATAAAATCTTTAGATAACAATAAAATCTTTTCTAAAATCCCAAAGATGCATGAGTAATTAAAATATAGTCTATTCTCTCCTCCTAAATAAAGAAACTCTTACCATTTGAGACAACATGGAGGAACTGGAGAGTACTAGGCTAACGGCAATAAACAAGTCAGAGGAAGACAAATATCACATGAGCTAACTTATAGGTGGTAATTAAATAAACTGACGAATAAAAAAGAATGAGGAATGAAGACATATGAATCAGACTGACAAATCTCAGAGGGAAGGGAGCAGAAGGGCACAGGAGGAGATTAACACAAGAGCTTATATCCCTATAAGCCAGAAAGTAGGTGGTGAAGGCCAGGGTTGTTGTGGGAACCAGATGGAAGGGGGCAAATGGGAGAAAATAAGGAGCACATCTGTCAACAATAAAAATAAAGCAATAAAATGTTTATAAATGTTATATAAAAATATAATAAATGCTGGAGTAAATGTGTGGTTGTCACTATTTTAATCTTAGGAGACATTCATTTCATTAATAAAATAGATTAACATTTGTGGGAGCCTCTTTCACGTCCTGCGTGGTTCCGGGTTCCTGTTCAGGGTTTGGGTTCTGGAGAAGGCCGCACACAAGAGACTAGAAAAGAATTAATTTGGGAAATGGGCGGCCAGGCAGGATTCCACCTGTAGGGGGAAGACTACCACTGCTCTGGCCTTGCTTATCCCTTTTATTGAGTCTACTAGGGGCCCGGTGCACAAAAATTTGTGCACTCGGGGTGGAGGGAGTCCCTCAGTCCAGCCTGTGCCCTCTCACAGTCTGGGACCCCTCAGTGGATGTCTTATGATGGCCCCAGTCTGCTAGGCGCCTTTTGTGTGTGTGTGTGTGTGTGTGTGTGTGGCCACTGGGGACCTGCCCCCAGCTGCATCTGAGGCTCGGAGCAGTCCTCCTGTGTGTGTCTACCTGCTGGGGACCTGCCCCTAGGCACACTGTGGAGGCTTGGAGCAGGCACCCCCTCTATGTTGATCTCTCAGACTCTTGCCCTCCCCTGCATGTTGTTCTCTTTTTTGAGCTGTGACCAGGGCTGGGTGCGGCCTGCCTCTCAAGCTTGCCTACTGCCCATCTTCCTCCAGCCACCAGAAAGCAGGGAAAACCCCGCCTCGTGGTCAGGCCAGCCTTTTCCTGCTCCCTGATCCCCGGAAGGGACCTGGGAAGCCGCCAAGCAGGCCGCCAACTCTTTCCCACTCACCCGTCCCCTGCTGCCTTC
>PVJC01021409.1:0-28695 GCA_004026665.1 Murina feae
AGGATCTGTTTTGTTTAGGTTAGTCCCACTCTGGCCACGGGGTGAGGCTGGCTCCTGTAACTTTAAGGAGGCGTTGCTGCAGAAGCCTCTGACGCACTTGGGAGGGGCGGGGCCTCGGGGAGTTCGCCGGGCGGGGCGGAGCAGACAGCTATGGCGCTTCTCAGCCCTCTGCTGAGAGAGACGCCAGGACTCTGTGTCCCACGATATTTGCTGTAAGCAACGCTGAGAGAAACCCGTTTTGGATTTCCTTCTGATGCTAGTCTCTGGTTGTCTGTGGGACCTCCGAAACTCGTCTGGAACTGGAGTTCAGAGCTGCTGGGAACTTGTGGCTCTCTCCGTTTTGGAAAAGAACCGCGTCCCCCAGTGCCAGCCCTTCCCCGAGCCCGTGGGCGCGCCTCCGTACCTCTGTACTTTGCTTCCGCTGCTGCTCTGAGTCTCAGACTCTTCTCTGGTTGTAGGATTTTCACTCAGCCAGCCGTCCTGTGGGTGCGAGTGGTGTCCGTGTGTTCTTCTCGTGGTTTTTCTGAAATAGTTGTTCACAGCTGCATATACGGTGTCTACCCTATGCCGCCATCTTGTTTCTCCCATTTAATTCTTGCAAGAACTCTGAGATAAACTGTTGGAATAGGAAACACCCTTATTAAAGAGCAAAATTGCACAAATTCTTATTTAAAGGGCAACACTTTAAGAAAATGCCAACTTATCCTTGCCATTGTAGTGGCTGAAATGAGAAATAAGTGAATTATAAAGATATAAGTGAGAAGATGTGAATGATCAGGCACAAACCATTACCATTTGCTTTCCCCTGACAGTGAATTATTGGACATAATGCATCTAAAAGAGGAACTAGCACTGTAATCATTGTCTTTATAAAATGCTATCTCAGAAAAGATAAAGATTCACTCTTCTGCTCAAATGAGGAAACACTTGTTCTAATAGACTTTCATGTACATTGCCTAGATAAGGGAGCCTTGGTAGAACCATAGACATAAACTGTTTTTAACATGTTCATTTAATTTCACTCCTGGGAAAGGGATATTTCATTGCAAAGGGCCTTTGATGTAAGAGAAAATATCCTGAAATAACATATTTTCAGTTTTTATTTCTTGATGACCCACTCCAAGTTTAATTAGATAATACTTACCATTTTAAACAAAATAATAAATAAGTAGGTGAGGTTAAATGTTTTAAAAAATACAGAGAAGCTATTTTTTTCTTTACTTTAAAAATTTGTGGAGATTTTGTCAAGCATCTAGCACTATGGTGGATTTTTAATAGATGCTCAATAAATACTGAAATGAAATGTGGAATAAATATGCGCACATTCATTTATTTATTCCTTTTTATTTTTATTTTTAAATTATTGTTGAATTTATTGGGGTGACATTGCTTAATAAAATATAGGTTTCAGGTGTACAACTCTATAACACATTATCTGTATATTGTATTGTATGTTCACTACCCCAAGTCAGGTCTCCTTCCATCGCCATTTATCCCCTCTTTAGCCTCTTTGACCTTCTCCCATCCTCTTTTCCTATTTATTCCTTTTATAATCAACAGACATTTACAGAAGGTTTAATATGGTTCAGATAGACATATTGGAGATTTAAATGTGAATAGCATACTAAAGCTAGCCTTTAGCCAGCATAAAAAACCTAGTGGACAGGCAAGTGAAGAGAGAAATTGTAATAATATATTAGTCTTAGAATTAGGGTATGAAAGAAGTAAGAAAAATAGAAATTTGCAATTTGCCAGGGAGAATTGGGGGGACGGCTTCATTGAATAAATAGGTTAGCATCTGAGCTGCTTCTTTTTTTCTCTCTTTATTGATTAAGATATTATAAATGTGACCTTATCCTCCCAATATCCTCTCATCCCTCCACTCCTGCCCTCACCTCACCCCCTGTTGTCCACATCCATCACTTATGCTTATATACATGCATACAAGTCCTTTGGTTGATCTCTCCCCCTCACCTCCACCCTCCCCTACCTTCCCTCTGAGTTTTGAGAATCTGATCGATGCTTCTCTGTCTCTACATCAGTTTTTGTTCATTGGTTTATGTTGTTCATTACAATCCACAAATGAGTGAGAGCATGTGATATTTATCTTTCTCTGACTGGCTTATTTCACTTAGCATAATGCTCTCCAGCTCCATCCATGCTGTTGCAAATGGTAGGAGTTCCTTCCTTTTTACAGCAGCATAGTATTCCATTGTACAGATGTACACAGTTTTTTAATCCATTCATCTGCTGATGAGCACTTAGGCTGATTCCAGATCTTAGCTATGGTAAATTGTGCTGCTATGAACACAGGGGTGCATATATCCTTTCTGACTGGTGTTTCTGGTTTCTTGGGATATATTTCTGGAAGTTGGATCACTGGGTCAAATAGAAGTTCCATTTTTAGTTTTTTGAGGAAACTCCATACTGTTCTCCACAGTGGCTGCACCAGTCTGCATTCCCACCAGCAGTGAACTAAGATTCCTTTTTCTCCGCATCCTCGCCAGCTCTTGTCATTTGTTGATTTGTTGATGATAGCCATTCTTACAGGTGTGAGATGGTACCTCATTGTTGTTTTGATTTGCATCTCTCCGCTGGTTAGTGACTTTGAGCATGTTTTCATATGTCTCTCAGCCTTATTTATGGGAGTAATAGGGATGTGGAGTTAGAATATTCTAAGGTCAGGATATAGCATTTGTAAAAGTACCCAGACATTGAAAGGCCTGCTATGTTTTGAGAATTATAAGAATTCAGTGTCATTGCCACAGGTACAGCAGAGTGGTTAGGGAAAGAGAATTATACTGGGGGAAAAAACAGTATGTGAGAGTTTTGAGTAGTGCCATTGTTTTCTGATAGGAACCTGGAAAATGTTTAATTTCCATTAATTAATTTGAGTAAGATGGAGATTTTTCTAGAATATTAAACAGTTTATTAGAATTTCCATGATGTACCTTTTAGTGCTTTTACTATAGCATATGAGATGAGATATTAAGCTGTTAAAATAATGAAGTTATGTCAAATATAATGTGATATGAAAGGAGTTTGGAATAATTTATTGAAAAAATTGCTGGTCACTTTCCCTTAAAATTGTGCTTTTTGAATTGCTTTTTAAACTTACATGTACCTTGTCAGCCTTGCTAGATAACTTGTAGGTCAGTCAAATGGATTGACTTCTAAATTCTAAGAAGTAAAGTCACTGAATGCTAACATAAATACAGTTTATTTATGGTTAACAGTTTTTGTTTTTGCTTTTAAGAGAAAAAGAAGGCTATACAAAACATGCAAATGCATATCATTTCACTAGCTTCATGAAACTGCTAACTGTATATCTTTGTTTTCTTCATCTTGTGAGCTTCTTAAGATATATACTTGTACTATATGTTTTATTTGTAGTATGTGCTTTATATACATATCCTTTTAGACTTTATTCCAGATGCATTTTCACATCTGGAGATATTCAGACTTTATAATGTTTGATATTTAAATTTTTATTTTTATTCTAGAGAAAGAAACACCTCAGAGGTTTCAGACTTTATTTTAGAAAAATTACTGTTCCTTCAACTTTAAATTGCTTCAATAGGTCACTACCAGATTACAGAGAGCATGATGTGCTTTTCAAGTTTAAAAGTTTTCCAAGTAATAACAGCAGTGAAAATTGTCAGAGAAACAACTAATTAATCTCTGCTCCTTTACAGCTGTTTAATGCAGTGCATAACTAAAAGTCCTGTTAAATTAATTAATGATTTCAATTATGAACTTTTCTCCAAAATGTTATGATTCGTATCAGGCTGATAATGCAGTGACCTGGGAGTGTGAAATTTGTGTTATGAAGAGAGTTGCCAGTTAATTGATTCACAAATTATTTAAAGTTTGTTGCACACCAGGGAGTGTTCAGTTTCATGACAGTCATTTCTTAAAATGTACAAACTCCTTTTTTACCTTAAGACTGTCTTCAGTTATTAAGCACGATAAAGTTGCCAGCATGTTTCTGGGGCTTTGAGTCATCTTAATATTTATGATTGAGAATTTGTAGGTGAGTATGTGGAGATTAAATCTATGTTGGAAGGAGAAAAATTTAGCAAATTATCAGTGATTCTTTTTCTTCATTGTGTTTACTTTAGTAATTTAAAATAATTTTCTAAATATCACCCCTTAATTTTTTTGCATTTGTTATACATTGAGTATATTTCGTGCTGAAAGACAATATAATGATGCATTCTTAAGAAATTTTGAGTGGGTAAATAATGCAATAGAAATTGTTTTGATAACTGGTGTTTGAAGCATTTGGTTTGCTGTTAGGTCTGAAATGCCAGTCTTAAGTATTGAAGAAGGCGCTGATGTCTCAATGCAAAAGTATTAATTTTTGTAGGACACCTTGAGTCTTTTTTATAATATATAGGAAAAAATTAAGAGAGTCATATGTACTTGCTTCCAGTCTTGTTATTTTATCCATAACTTAAATAACAAATAAAAATGTGCATAGGGAGAAGGGAGGGGATCAATAATATCATTCATATTTTATAATACATTTATTAAAGTTTCATTAATGTTTCTATGCTGGGCTTGGGCTGATTTCAGAGTGGATGATAGGACCATGAGTAAAAACCTTTTTTTGACTGCCCATGGTTAGTTGAGGTAGAACGGTGATACTTGAGAGAGGCGTTAGCAGGAGGAGGAGGAAGTAGGGGTGTCGCTGGTCACTGAGTGGTAGGAACATTATCAATGGCGGAGTAATCTTGTTTGCTCCATATGCATATATGGACTTAATGAATAGCTAAAAAGTCTAGTGCTTTTAGGGTGGTTAAATAATACCCTTATAAGTTTTACTTCATTTTGATAGGCAGTGTAAGAAAAACAGTTTGAGTTTAATATAAAAAATACATTTTGTCTCTCAGTTCTAATTGGTAGACGTATTTAAAGGATGAAGCAGGAAGCTTGTATTTTGGATAAAGTTTATGTTTGCAAATTTTACTTACCCTGGTAACTCTTCTGTTTAACTTTTCTCATTTTTTTTTGGACCCAAAAAATTGCCAAAAGAGAAGACAAATAGAGGAACAGTATTATTAAAAATAAGTTTATCTTTGTTAAACTTGCTGCAGGGCAAAAAGAAATTGACTTGAAAGGGAGTAAATTTATACTAATTTTTGCATTGTAGGAAATGTACTATTTCAGACACTGACTGACTGCTTCTGTTTTCTAAAATTAAGGAGCCTATAATCTCAGCACCATTAACAAGTGCTGTCATTCAGATACACAGTGTCTGGCTGATTTAAATAAAATGAAATGAAGATAGTTGTTTCTGGTCCCTTGGCTTCACTCATTGCCATAAACATATGCTCTGCGTCCCGCTTCTTTCCATCTTATTTATGACTTTAATTTGTTGTGTGGGCTGCGCTAGAAATTAAATTTAATATAATTCTCCAAGGGACCCTGTCATATAATAACATGGTAATTTCTGTGTATCCTTTTGAAAAATGAGGAAATTAATTCTTCCTGACATGTTCTAATTATTCCAGTGTGAAGGCAAATCCGTTTTTCCTAGCCCCTGAAGTGTTATAGGCAAATGGCTGGTGTTCAAAGCTGAGGTGCTAATGCTGACCAGCAGTGCGTTTAATTTGAAACATGAGCAGACACCTTTCAACACACCTTTGTAATATTGGAGTACTTTACAGAAATTAATTCACTACTTATTTGGCAGCTTAGCCTTGGGGTTATGTTTTTTTATTCATCAATAATATAGTCATGTTAGCATAATGTTTCCTGTTTTCTTCAGTGCGTTGTGTCTATGTATGGAACTTAAAGTATGCAATGGATAGTTCAACTGTACGAATGAAAGAGAATCCACACACTTCAGAAGTACCAGTTGTATGCCAAATTGTGTTTACACTTTATAGAGAGGTGTAGTGAAGTCTTGAATGTTAACTTAATTATAGTCTGTGGTTAGCAGCTTTAACTGAAATTACACAGTGTAGAAATTATTGGGACAATCTTGCTATGAAAAGACTACTATATACTCTACTGCTCTACAGTAGTTTCACTTGTGGAAATTCAATTTACTATATAGGCAATGATGCCATGAAAAGTCATTTTGTGAATAAAATTTATGAATAGAAATGTCAAGTTCTGAACTCTGTGTGGAAAGAAGCACCTATACCTTGGGAGATAAAGGATTAGAACCTGTTTTTGTTTTTTGTTTTTTTTTTGGTGCTGTTGGCCATTGTCTGTTGCTCTTGGCATTTTAATTATGATGTGTCTTGGTGTAGTCCTCTTTTGATTTCTTTTGTTTGGAGTACTCTGCACTTCCTGGACTTGTAAGTCAATTTCTTTCACCAGGTAGGGGAAATTTTCTGTCATTATTTCTTCAAATAGGTTTTCAATATTTTGCTCTCTCTCGTCTTCAGACACCCCCGTAATTTGGATGTTGGTACGCTTGAAGTTGTCCCAGAGGCTCCTTACACTATCTTCATATTTTTGGATTCTTTTTTCTTTTCTGGTTGGATGTTTTTTGCTTCTTCGCATTTCAAATCTTTGACTTGATATTTCCAATCCTCTCTCTAGTCTGCTGTTGGATCTCTGTATATTATTCTTTATTTCAGTCAGTGTATGCTTAATTTCTAGTTGGTCCTTTTTCATATCCTTGAGGATCTCACTAGATTTATGGAGAGTCTCACTAAATCTATTGGCGGTTTCTAGAAAATTCTTGAAAAACTTTATAACCGTGGTTTAGAATTCTATATCCAGTCATTTGCTTTCCTCCATTTCTGTCATTTGGGCCCTGTTTCTTTGTCTCCACATTTTGGCTGCTTCCCTGTGTTGATAGAGTGGCTTTGTGTGTTAGATGTCCTATAGGGCCCAGTGGCTCAGCTTCCCCAATTACCTGAGGTGGACACTCTTGGTGCACCCCTTTGTGGGCTGTGTGCACAGTCTTGTTGTAGTTAAGCCTGATGGTTGTTGGTATCACTGGGAGGAATTGACCTCCAGGCCAATTGACTGTGAAAATCAGCTGTGTCTACGGTGGGAGAACTTCTGTGTTGGAGACACCTTTATGGGGCAAGACTTGCTTCAGTGGGGCTTTGGTGCTCACTGATCTGCCCCCTGAGTGTGTCCCTTATGGATCTGATGAGTTGTAATCTGGATGGGCCCACTCTGACCATTGGGTACACTGGCTCTTGGATCTCTAAGGAGGTGCTAATTTAGCCTCTGCCTGAGGCTACCCAGCAGGAGCTATGGAGAGATCTGAAGATTCCTCTTCTTTGTTTGTGGTTTGGAGGTGCCAGATGAGGCCCAGCTGTGAAGTAATGCAAGTTGCTGTGGGTCTTGGGCCTTCTTTTGGATGTTCTGGGTCTCTCTGACCCAGCTGCAGTTTGTTAGGTAATTTTAGGTTGCAAAGGTCCAGGCCATTCATATGCAACAGCCTCTGCATGCAACTTGGGTGGGGCTGGGTCTCAGGGAATCAACAGGGTGGAGCAAACAGCTATGGCTGATCCTCAGCCCAACTCTAAGTGGCCCCTGGTATCAGTGTCCCGCAGTAACTGCTGCAAGCACCTCTGAGAGAAAGTTGCCCTCGAGTTCTGCCCAATGCCAGACAGTCCAGTTTCTCCCCATATGAGTCTGGGTTCCCAGACACTTGCCTGAAACTGGAGTTTAGAGCAGTCGGGAGCTTATGTCTCCCTCCCGATTGAAAAAGACAACCATGTCCTCAGTTGCCAGTCCTTTCTGCGCACACCTCCATACCTCTGTACTTTATTTCCACACCTCCTCTGAGTCTCAGTGTGCTTTTCTCTTTTCTTCTAGTTGTAGAATTTCCACTCAGCCAGCCTTCCTGTGGTTCTGGGTGATGTCTGTTTTTTCTTTTAGTTGTGGTTTTGAAGTGGTTGTGTGAGGCAGCAATTTCAGGTCTTTACCTATGCTGCCATCTTGGTTTCTCCCAATCATGTGATTTTTAACAGAAATAATATACTGTGATTTTAAGAGAAATTAATATGCATGTGTAAATTATTTGTGCTCTACATAATTATTGTTATTCATATGTCTTTACTTTTAATAAGTAGTAATTTCTTTCCTATTTCAATAGAACACTGAAGAAGTAATTATTGCAGTTTCATCAGCTGTGTGTCTAAGTTCTTAGTTAATAACAACTAAGCTTCAACTGTGGTGAATACTGTTATTTACCCTACATATGGAGGCTATATAATAGTTATATAGTTATGGCAGTTGGGTCAAATGTAAGTTAGATTGTTATTGTCTAATATCTAATATAATGTCTAATATAAACCTGAGCACTAAAAATCACCCAAGTAAGATGTAAATATATCTTTAAATAGTTGTGACTATCACTTTTTCTGTGATTGAGTTTATAAATTAAACTACAGTATTTTTCTCTCTAGTCAATATTTTTAATGTTTAATTTATATAGACTATAGAAACAGAAAGTGTTTGATCTAGTTTTCTATTCACTCACTCACAGAACACTTTTTGAGCACTTGCTTATGCACCAAGTGTTCTGCTAAAGATTGGGATACAGATCTAAGTAGGAAAGATGGTCTTTATGTCAAAGAGATTATAGGTTAGAGGGGGAGACATGATAGATAAATAATTATAGTACAATATGATATCCAATGGTGAAGGATTATATAAAGTTCTATGAGCAAACAGAAGAAGAAATTAGTTTTAAAAGAAGATATATAAAGGGAATTTTTATCAAGGCAGTGACTTTGAATCATCATTTTTTTATTTTTAAAAATATATTTTTATTGATTTCAGAGAGGAAGAGAGAGGGAGAGAGAGATAAAAATATCAATGGTGAGAGAGAATCATTGATTGGTTGGGGATCAAGCCCACAACCTGGGCATGTGCCCTGATTGGGAATCGAACCATGACCTCCTATTTCATAGGTTGATGTTCAATCACTGACCATCTTGGCCTGGCATGCATCAGGTATTGATAGAAGAGTAAGATTTCAAGGAATATAAGCCCTTTAATGGCCAAATTTTTGTCTTGGTCACTACTCTATTTCTTATGCCTACCTACTACAATGCCAAGCACAGAATTAGCATTTTACTGCTATTTATTGTTGAATCAGTTGGTTGAGGGGAGAGACAAGATTTAAAAAAGAACCTTCTCAGAAACAGGAGAAACATGGGCAAAGGCATGAAGATGTGGAAAGTCATGGTGAAGACTTACAATTTAGTTGTTCATGGTTGGAATGAGGGAATATGAAGACAATGAACTAAAATCTAATGACTTAGCATTTACATTGGAGGTGCACAAAAATTTGTGCACTGGGGGTGGGCAGGGGTGGTCCCTCAGCCCAGCCTGTGCCCTCTCACAGTCTGGGACCCCTTGGGGGATGTCTACTAGCTGGCATGCCTGGCCAGCCTGAGTAAGGGGCAGAGGGCCATTTCAGGCTGCCCACAGCCCCTTCAGGGTTCGGGTCCCTACTGGGGTGCCTGGCTGGAAGCAGGTATCTGGGATTTATTTAACTTCTATAATTGAAACTTTGTTGCCTTGGTCCCCTGCTCAAAGCCTGGGTTGCCCATGGCAACCCAAGGTCTAAGCCAGGCAGGTATCTGGGGTTTGTTTGTCTTCTATAATTGAAACTTTGTAGCCTTGAGTAGATCCCAGGGCCTCCCAGGGCCCTGGCTTCCTCCATTGCCTGGGGCAACTCTAGCTCCATGGTCGCTGCCATCTTAGTTGAGTTAATTTGCATATTTTCTCCTGATTGGCTGGTGGGCATGGCTTGTGGGTGTAACAGAGTGAGGGTTAATTTGCATATTACTGTTTTATTAGATTAGATGGGTAAAAGGCTAAACCTCAGTTTTCCTACTTTAAAATATAACTAATAATATTTACTTGTAATGTCACTCTAAAAATCGCCTGGCAAATGGACAGCACCAAAAAAATTATTAAAAGACTAGAGGCCTGATGCACAAAATTTGTGCAAGGGCTTGGCCCTTGCAGCCCCGGCTGCTGCCTCAGCCCTTTCAGCAGCCCCAGCTGCCTCACAGCCCCTTCCCTTGCCCACTGGTCATTCTGGAAGGTCATCCCAGAAGGTGGTTCCGCCATCCGGCCTAATTAGCATATTAGCTTTTTATTATATAGAACTAGAGGTCTGTTGCATGAAGATTTGTGCAATAGGCCTTCCTTCACCTGGTTTCCAGCACTGGTTTTCTTCTGGCACCTGGGACTTTACTCCAGCTGTAGTCTTCGCTTTGGCCAGATCCTTTAGTCTTCATTGCGGCTGCAGCCTTAAGTCTTCACTCCAGCCGGAGCACTGCTCCTGTATCATCCTCCACCCCATCCTCCCCCTGCCTGGCTGCTTGGTGCCTGCATGCATGCTGCCCAGAGTCCCGGAGTGGCTGGGGAGGGGTTGCCACCATCTAGTTGGGTTACTTTCTATACTCACTCCGATTGGCTGATGGGCATTGAGGAGGTATGGTCAATTTGCATCTTTCTCTTTTATTAGTGTAGATTATTACTTTTTAAAAGAAAGTAGAAGGTCCTGAGATTGGAAGAACATCTCTGGTAAAAATCTTGAAGTTCTTGTGACATATTTAGGAGTTTGGACTATCCATTAGGTGATTGGAAGCTATTAAATTTTAGTTTGCTATTAAATATTAACCACAACTTATGTACAAGGCACCCTGAAAAAGGACATTTAGTAGTGATAAACTGTATCCTTTTCATAACATTCTGTTGTTATTTCACAACTTCAACATTCCAGATCCTGCTCATATTGCTCAATTATTTGATGTTTACTCCAAACAGGGGATAGCATGAATTTATCAATTTAGTTAAGCTAAATGTCCTTCCTCAGGTCTCCTGACATTAGGAGATGAGTTAAATAGCACATAGCAGGAAACCAAAAATTTAAGTACCAGGAATAAAATATATGAAATGGATAGATGTTATTTACAGGACTACCATATCAGTGACCTAAAAAATAGCTAGAAGTGGCAAGTGGATAATCATTGGTTGATAATTGAAAGTTGATTGCATTTTTATAGGTCATGTTCCAAATGTGGCTGACCCAGTAAGGTCTTTTAATAGACTGCAAGTTCTAGAGTTTATCTCTGTACCCAGACTTTCATACACAATGTCTTACATGTCATATATTCACACATTTGTTGTTTAATGGTATAATGTATATTTTAATTGATATAATCAGCTTTTATTTCTCCGAAAATGTTTTGGAAAGCTCTTTTTTTCCTTCCATAGGGCAAAGGAGGGAAAATAATGAGTAGATGTGTTTGTTAATGAAAAAAACAAAAACAAAACAAAACAAAACCCTCCTATGCTATGTTAACATTTTCAGAGTGGAAAGGAACACAAATACTGCCTTTTAGTTATTTCAAGTGTAAGTAATATGCTAGTCTGAACTTTTTTTTTTATTTAATTACATAAAGTATTACAAAGATTAGTACAAATATCTCTTTTTTCCCCTGCCCTTCCCCCAGCCTCCCCTACCCCCCAGTGGTCTGTGTGCTTTGGTTATGCTTAAATGCATGCATAACAGTCCTTCGGTTGATCTATTACCTCCTCCCATCCCCCCTCCATCCTTGTTGCTTTAATTTGACAGATTGTTTGTTGCTGTTCTGCCTCTGAATCTGTTTCTGTTCACCAGTTCATATTGGCTATTATTATCCATAGATGAGTGACGACATGTGGTATTTTTCTTTCATTGACTGGCTTATTTCACTTAGCATTATGTTTTCCATTTCCATCCATGCTACTGCAAATGCTAGGAACTCCTTCCTTTTCACAGCAGCATAGTATTCCATTGTGTAGATGTACCACAGTTTTCTAATCCATTCATCTGCTGATGGACATTTAGGCTGATTCCAAATCTTAGCTATGGTAAATTGTGCTGCTATGAACATAGGGGTGCATATATCCTTTCTTATTGGTGTTTCTGGTTTCTTGGGATATATTCCCAGAAGTGGGATTGCAGGATCAAATGGCACTTCCATTTTTAGTTTTTTGAGGAAACTCCATACTGTTCTCCACAGTGGCTGCACCGATCTGCGTTCCCACCAGCAGTGCACGAGGGTTCCTCTGAACTTTTTTTTTAAAAAAAATTTTATTGATTTTTTACAGAGAGGAAGGGAGAGGGAAAGAGAGTTAGAAACATCGATGAAAGAAACATTGATCAGCTGCCTCCTGCACACCTCCTACTGGGGATGTGCCCGCAACCAAGATACATGCCCTTGACTGGAATAGAACCTGGGACCTTTCAGTCCGTAGGCCAATGCTCTATCCACTGAGCCAAACCCATTATGGCTAGTCTGAAATTTTTGATGAGTCTAGTTTTATCAGTCAAGTCTGGCACAAGAAGGTGTTTTTAGGGAGAGAATGATGTTGAAGAAAGACCTCGATATGTCATTTTTGAGTCCTGCAGCAGAAATTACATAGTTTTCTAGCCTTGCAATATTAGAGGATTGCTGGTGGTATTGCAGGCCTTCATAGAATACTGATTGAATAAATGGCTTTAATATTTGAATCATGGATGTGGAATGAAATATACTGGGACCTAGAATTCATGAGAGAAGAGTAGTTTATTAAGAATTGGCCCAAAATAGCTACAACTGGGGCTTTCTAGATCAGTATTTTTCTAAGTATGATCTGAGCACCACTAATTGGATTAACTAACTGGATAAGTAACTAGATTTGGGTGCTTGTTAAAATGCGTGTTCTTGATGCCTAACCTATTGAATTAGAATATCTAGAAGTCCAGGAATTTTTTTCCCCAGGAATCTTTATTTAAAAATGTTTCCCCAGGAATCTTTATTTAAAAAAAGATGATTCTAATCACCACAAAGATTGGAGAACGACAGTTCTAGAAAAGGAATTTGGTAAAGAGTTGATATTTAAAAAACTAAGACAAATGCAAAATTGAGTATCTGATTAAGGTAGCTTGTATCACTGAATACATCTAAAATAACTCTGATAGTAAAACTGACCTTTTAAATTAATTCATTTTAAATTTAAAACTCTTCACAGTAACAACATGTAAACAGCTAATTCACACATTATTTCAGTTTCATATATAAATTACTTTTGAATCCTTGTGCTTAAAGAGAGAAAATTCTACAAATACACTTTTGACTATAATTAACTAGATATATGCTTTTGAATTAATAATTGGAGTTCTGAACTCTCCTAAAGAACTTTTAAAATGATGCTGATGTCTTTTCATTGTTGTTAAGTCACTGGGTGGGGTCCAGATAGTTGTTATAAATGGAGAGTGCTAATTAAATATTATTATTCATCTGTATCAATCAACTAAAGTTAACTATATTTGTGACTTGGTAGGAGTGGAGGGATGGAAAACAAAAGAGCTGACATGAACTCTATGAAATGAATGCCAGTTGATTACAGAGAAAGTATAATTAGGAAGATTTGATGGTAACTAGTTTGTTGAAGGGACTTTTGGGGAACATACCTAAACAGCAGTATATCTTTATTTCTGAAAATAAAATCATCTTTATTTTCCCTCCTCTTTCTAATCCCACACTTTATTTCTTATAGAGAATGTAATGATTACTGTAATGTAGGAAATGTTTGATAATGTCTAACTGGATGGAAACTTTAGTACTTTTACTAGTAAAAATTTTTTAAAAATTGATAATGTCTTATATAATTAAATGGATTATAAGAAATTGGGAAAGTTACCTATGATAAATGTGCTACATGAAATTTAAACTACCAATAACAATTACTAATAATATGCTTCATAATTGTTAAAAATATGTATTCTTTTTTATAATCCCTTGTTCCAATTTGCTCTTCTTTATGTTTTCTACATCTAGTTTATAAATGTGTATATTAGCATTTAATAAATATATATTTTTTAATTTTGATTTATTGCTTAAAATATTACAAAGAATAGTACATATGTCTCCTTTTTTTTCTCCCCTTGACCTTCCCCCAGCCTCCCCTACCCCCCAGTGTTTTGTGTCCATTGGTTATGCTTATATGCATGCATAAAAGTCCTTTGATTTCTTATACCCCCTCCCTTCCCCGGCTTTCCTGCTGTAGTTTGACAGTCTGATGCTGCTCTGCTTCTGTATCGGTTTTGTTCATCAGTTTATAATGGTCTTTATTATCCATAAATGAATGAGGTTCTATATTTTTCTTTCATTGACTGACTTATTTCACTTAGCATAATGCTCTCCAGTTCCATCCATACTGTTGCAAATGGTAAGAATTACTTCTTTTTTTACAGCAGCATAGAATTCCATTGTGTAGATGTACTACAGTTTTTTAATCCATTCATCTGTGGATGGGCATTTAGGCTGTTTCCAAATCTTAGCCATGGTAAATTGTGCTGCTATGAACATAGAGATGCATATGTCCTTTCTGATTTGTGTTTTTGGTTTCTTGGGATATATTCCTAGAAGTGGGATCACTGGGTCAAATGGGAGTTCCATTTTTAACTTTTTGAGGAAACTCCATACTGTCTTTTATAGTGGGTGCACCAGTCTGCATTCCCACCAGCAGTGCACGAGTGTTCCTTTTTCTCTACATCCTCGCCAGCACTTGTCATTTGCTGATTTGTTGATGATAGCTATTCTCACAGGTGTGAGATGGTACCTCATTGTTGTTTTGATTTGTATCTCTCGGATGGTTAGTGACTTTGAGCATGTTTTTATATGTCTCTTGGCTTTCTGAATGTCCTCTTTTGAAAAGTGTCTATTTAGGTCCTTTGCCCATTTTTTGATTGGATTGTTTATCTTCCTTTTGTTAAGTTGTAGGAGTTCCCTATAAATGTTGGAGATTAAACCTTTATCAGTGATAACATTAGCAAATATGTTCTCCCATGCAGTGAGCTTTCTTGTTGTTTTGTTGATGGTTTCTTTTGCTGTGCAGAAGCTTTTTATTTTGATATAGTCTCATTTGTTTATCTTCTCTTTAGTTCCCAATGCCCTAGGAGCTGTATCGGTGGAGAAATTGCTTTGGCATATGTCTGAGATTTTGTTGCCTTTGGATTCCTCTAGTATTTTTATGGTTTCCCATCTTACATTTAAGTCCTTTATCCATTTTGAGTTTACTTTTGTGTATGGTGTAAATTGGTGGTGTAGTTTCATTTTTTTGCATGTATCTTTCCAATTTTCCCAACACCATTTATCAAAGAGACTGTCTTGACTCCATTGTATGTTTTTTCCTCCTTTGTCAAATATTAATTGAGCATATTGGTTTGGGTAGATTTCTGGGTTCTCTATTCTATTCAATTGATCTATATATCTGTTCTTGTGCCAGTACCAGACAGTTTTGAGAACAGTGGCTTTGTAATACAGCTTGATAGCTGGTATTGAGATACCACCTACTTTGTTCTTTTTTCTCAGGACCACTGCAGCTATTTGGGGTCTTTTTTTATTCCAGATGAATTTTTGGACAGTTTGTTCTAGGTCTGTGAAATATGCCTTTGGTATTTTAATGGGGAGTGGGTTGAATTTATAGATTGCTTTGGGTAGTATGGACATTTTAATGATATTGATTCTACCAATCCATCAACATGGTATGTTCTTCCATCTGTTTATGTCTTCCTCTATCTCTTTTTTCAACGTCCTGTAGTTTTCTGAATAGAGGTCTTTTACCTCTTTAGTTAAGTTTATTCCTAGGTATCTTAATTTTTTTTGGTGTGATGGTAAATAGGATTGCTTTTTTAGTCTCTCTTTCTGTAAGTTCACTATTGGTGTATAGAAATGCCATAGATTTCTTGGTGTTAATTTTGTATCCTGCTACATTGCCAAATTCATTTATTAAGGCTAATAGTTTTTTAAAATATATTTTACTGATTTTGTACAGAGAGGAAGGGAGAGGGATAGAGAGTTAGAAGCATCAATGAGAGAGAAACATAGCTCAGCTGCCTCCTGCACATCCCCTACTGGGGATGTGCCCACAACCAAGATATATGCCCTTGACTGGAATCGAACCTAGGACCCTTCAGTCCACAGGCTGACGCTCTATCCACTGAGACAAACCAGTTAGGGCAAGTCTAATAATTTTTTGATGGAGTCTTTAGGGTTTTTTATGTACAATATCATGTCATCTGTGAATAAGGTCAGTTTTACTTTTTCTTTCCCAATTTGGATGCCTTTTATTTCTTCTTCTTGTCTAATTGCAATGGCTAATACTTCCAGTACTATGTTGAACAGGAGTGGGGAGAGTGGGCATCCCTGTCTTGTTCCTGTTCTAAGAGGAAATGTTTTTAGTTTTTGCCCATTGAGTATGACGTTGGCTGTGGGTTTGTCATATATAGCTTTTATTATGTTGAGGTATGATCCTTCTATTCCCACCTTGCTGAGAGTTTTTATCAAAAATGGGTGTTGGATTTTATCAAATGCTTTTTCTGCATCAATTGATATGACTATGTGGTTTTTATCTCTCAATTTTTTTACGTGATGTATCATGTTTATTGATTTGTAGAAATTGTGCCATCCTTGTATCCTTGGGATAAATCCTACCTGGTCTTGGTGTATGATCTTTCTGATGTACTGCTGGATCTGATTTGCTAGGATTTTGCTGAGGATTTTGGCACCTATGTTCATGAAGAATATTGACCTGTAATTCTCTTTCATTGTGTTGTCTTTATCTGGTTTTGGTACTGGGGTAATGCTGGCTTCATAGAATAAGCTTGGAAGTGTTCTTTCCTCTTGAATTTTTTGGAATAGTCTGAGGAGGATAGGTTTTAGTTCTTCCTTGCATGTTTGGTAAAAGTCCTCTGTGAAGCCATCTGGCCCCGAGCTTTTGTTTGCTGGAAGCTTTTTGATTACTGCTTTAATTTATTCCATAGTTATTGGCCTACTGAGATTTTTAGATTCTTCCTGAGTTTTGGAAGGTTGTATTTCTCTAGGAATATGTCCATTTCCTCCAGGTTGTTCAGTGTGTTGGAATAGAGTTATTCATAGTATTTTTTTAAACAATCCTTTGTATTTCTGTGGGTTCTGTTGTTATTCCTCTTCTTTCATTTCCAATTTTGTTTATTTGAGTACTCTCTCTTTGCTTCTTGGTGAGCTTGGCTAGAGATTCACCAATCTTGTTTGTCCTTTCAAAGAACCAGCTCTTGGTTTTCTTGATCTTTTGTATTGTTTTTTGTCTCTATGTCATTTATCTCTGCTCTGATCTTTATTATTTCCTTCCTTCTACTTACACTGGACTTTTCTTGTTGCTCTCTTTCTAAATTTTTGAGTTGTAGGGTTAGGTAATTTATTATCATTGTTTCTTGTTTTTTTGCATTAGTCTTGTAGAGCTATGAACTTCCCTCTCAAGACTGTTTTTGCTATGTCCCATAGGTTTTGGATTGTTGTGTTTTCATGATCGTTCGTTGCCATGATGTTTTTTATTTCTTCTTTGATCTCTCTGATAGTCTAGTCATTGTTTAATAGAATGCTATTTAGTCTCCATGTGTTTGATTTTTTTGGATTGTTTTTATTGTAGTTGATTTCTAGTTTTATGCCATTGTGATCTGAGAAGATGCTTGATATGATATGTATCTTCTTGAATTTGAAGAGACTTTGCCTGTGACCCAGTATATGGTCTATTTTTGAAAATGACCCATGTGCACTTGAGAAGATTGTATATTCTGTGGCTTTGGAGTGAAGTGTTCTGAAGATGTCAATTAATTCAAATGATCTAGTGAGTCATTTAGGATTGATGTTTCTTTGCTGATTTTTTTTGTTTAGAGAATTTGTCCAATGGTGATAGTGGGGTATTAAAGTCCCCTACTATGATTGTATTGCTGTCAATCTCTCCCTTGATATCCTCCAGAAGTTTTTTTTAATGTATTTGGGTGTGTATATGTTTACCAGAGTTTATTTCTTCTTGTTGAATTGTCCCTTTAGTATTATGAAGTGGCCTTCCTTATCCTTTTTTATGTCCTTCACTTTGAGATCTAATTTTTCAGATATTAGTATTGCTACCCTAGCTTTTTTTTTCATTTCCATTCACCTGAAAAACCTTTTTCCATCCCTTCACCATCAGTCTGTGTGCATCTTTTTTTCTGAGGTGGGTTTCCTGTAGACAGCAGTTATATGGGTCATGTTTTCTTATCCACTCAGTTACCCTAGGTCTGTGAAAAACTAAATAAACAGTGGTTGTATGTCATTCTGAACAAATATAAAGAGAACTGATCCAGGTATGTAAGTCTTTCCTGAGGAAGAAGCAATTGAGGTGAGATCTGAAAGAATAATGTATTACATGCTATTGCATTGGTTCTGACTCCTGACATACTATGAATGAGTGATGCCCACAATGTTCTATCCTAAAAAGCCCTGCTCAGCTTCCGTAGACTCATGCCTATGGCTTTTTTATGGAGTCAGTCCATCTCATATTTTGTCTTCCTCTTTTCCTGCTGTCTTCCCCTCCCCATTCCCCCACTTTTCTACTGGTAGCATTGTTGTCTTTTCTAAAGAACTGTGCCTTCTCATGATGTGCCCAACTAGGACAGCTTCAGTGTTCTCATTTTTGCCTACAGTGATATTTCAGGCTTAATTAGCTCTAGACCCACTTGTTTATCTTTATGGCAGTCCAAGGTATCCATAGAGTTCTCCTTCAAAACCATATTTCAAATGAATTAGTTTTTTTCCCTATCAATCTTCTTCCCTGTACAACTTTTACATCCTTATATAATAACTAGAGGCCTGGTGCACAAAAATTTGTGCACTTGGGGAGTCCCTCAGCCTGGCATGTGCCCTCTCGCAGTCTGGGTCCCCTCAGGGGATCTCCACCTGCTGGCTTAGGCCCACTCTCTGGGGGACCAGGCCTAAGCTGGCAGTCAGGCCTCCCTCTGGCAACCTGGGAGCCCTCGGGGATGTCCACTTGCCAGCGGGGAGCAGGCTTAAGCTGCAGCCGGACATCCTTAGTGCTGCTGAGGAGGCGGGAGAGGCTTCTGCCATCATCACTGTGCTGGCAACCGTCAGCCTGGCTTGTGGCTGAGCAGAGCTCCCCCTGTGGGAGTGCATTGACCATCGGGGGCAGCTCCTGCATTGAGTGTTTGCTCCCTGATGATCATTGTGTGTCATAGTGACCAGTCATTCCCAGTTGTTCTGCTGTTAGAGTCAATTTGCATATTACCCTTTTATTATATATGATTATTATATAGGATTGGGAATACGATGATGTGGATCTTAGCCTTGGTCTCTAATGTTACATCTTGCTCTTGGTAATCTTTCCCAAATCTTCCATTGCTGCCCTTCCAAGTATCAGCCATCTCTTGATTTCTTGGCTACAATCTGCATTTGAATTGATGACTGAACCAAGGTAAGCAAAATCTGTAACAATTTCATTGTGTATGTTAAAGTTGTGAACTTCTTCTGTAGTCATGACTTTTGTCTTCTTGATGTTCAAATTCAGTTCTTTGGCACTTCCTTCTTTCAGTTTTCATCAGAACTTATTTCAGATCATTGCTATGTTCTTCCAGTAAGATGGTATCATCTGTATATCTTAAGTTACTGATAATTTATTCCACTGATTTTCACTCCTTCTTCCTCTGAGTCTAGCTCATTTTCCCCTATGATATGTTCTGTGTATTGATTAAACAGATAGGGAGATAATATGCACTCTTGTCTGACACTTCTGCCTATAGGAAACCATTCTGTCGCTCCATATTCTGTTCTGACTTTGGCTTCCTGTCCACCATACAGGTTATGCCTCAGGATAGTCAAATGCTGAGGCACGCCTATTTTTTGGGGGGGGAAACTATAGCTTTTCATGAAAGAATGACAGTGATAAAAGGACTTGGGTACCAAGGGAGGGAGTAAAGTATTTTAAGAAAAGGAAAGAGCTTATGCAAAGATGGTGTGGTGGGAAGGTGTATGTCATACTCCGGGAACTGGAAGATTGCTGGTGAGGCCAGAGCTCAGACAGCTAACATTTATATGCTAATTATAAGACTTATTTTATTTCTCAAAATAATCTTAGGGAGTTCTTACTTTTTCCATTTTACAGTTGAGGAATTTGAAGCTTAGAGAAGTGAAGTGACTTACCCAGGGTCAGATTACTAGGAAATAGCAGAGATTGTTTGGTTATTATATTCTCTCTCCCCATACCTACTACCACGCTCACCAGAATATAATTTTAATGATGGCAGAAACTTAATTTTATTTGAAGCTAGATCCTTAGCAATTAGAATAGTACCTGCCAGTGGTAGATGCTCAGTAAATAATTGCTGAATGAATGAATGAATGAAAGAATAAGTTAGAATCAAGGTGTATCTAACTGTAAAGTCCGTGTTCTTAATGACATCTTGTATACTCAGGCATAAATTAGAGCTATCATATTGTTTCTTAATAAGGTTTTGATAGAGAACAAAGTCTTAAGCCAGTGTAATCCAAAGGAGATGAAGGGGAAAAATTGCTAAAGGGGAAATAGAGCTCAGAAAGAATCGACTAATTGTTTCAAAATAAATTGGCCATAAACTAGAATAGATAAGAAGAAAGGAGGAAAAGAAAGCTCTGATTCTAAAGCTCATGTCTAACTTCCACAATAGCTTTCCCTAGAACCTGAGTGTGGAAATTTTTTTGCTTTACTTATCCTCCAGTTTGCACATTGCCTTGACTTAGTTAGCCACTCTGTTTCCTGGGAAACAGAACACAGTCAACATGCCCTATATAATTCCTTTCTCTGGTCCCCTTTAATTTTTCACTGCCAATTCCCTTCCCTCAAATATTTTTTTTATCAAGTGCTCTCAGATAATTTATCCTCATTGCAATGTGACCTGTGGGACACATGAACTGTCTGTTAACTTCTTGTTTCTGAGTTGATAGTTTAGGTGTGTAACTTTACACCTGTCTATCCATAGATATTTCTCCCTGAAATGAACTTTGTGTCTCTCACTCCTAGGAACTGAGGCCTTAACCTTTCTTTTTCTTTATCTTATACTATCTCATTTTTCTTTTTTACCACTTTAACCTATTCATTTTTTCCCTTTTATCACAGAGGAAGAAATGTTTCATCTTTTCATAAAGTGACATCTCTACTTGTGTTTTTTACTTCCATCCCCTCCTACCTCTGCCAGAACTTTGCTCTGTTAGTTATCCTCATTCTTTCTTGCAACCCCTATCTGTTCTTTTTTACGGAGTTGGAGATTCAGGTTTTAATTCCTGTTTTGCCACTTTTTGACTTTGGAACTTTGAGTGAGTTATTTGGCTTCTTTGAGTCTCAATTCTTATCTTAAAATACCATTTGTTCTGCTAACCTTGCATGTCCATAGTGAATCAGTTACAATAAGGTTTGTGAAAGCACTTTATAAGATAGAAAACACCTTTCAAATGCAAGATGTTATTATTACATCCTATGTGCACAGATAATTCAAATCTCTTCTTAAAACAGTTTTTCTCGGGGGAAAAAGAGATATATGTACTAATCTTTGTAAAGCTTTATGTAATTTTAAAAAAATGTAAAAAAAAACAAAACAAAAAAAAAACAAAAAAAAAACAGTTTTTCTCAACTTTGCTAACCCTTGAAATATCCTTATTTCCTTCTTCCTTTCTTCCTTTATTTGTTATCTATATCTTCTTATTCCTCAGTTCATTAGAACCTGGCTTTCATTTGATTCTGGGTAAGTCTATGGAGTCTGTTACCTTCAAGATTACTAGAGGTGTCCTAGTTCCATATTCTTAGGTCTCATTCTTGCGATCTGTAGCAGTTGATATTTTTGACTAAAAGTGGCTTAGCACAGTGTTTAATAGTAGTAGATATTTAAGAATTTTTTGTAAATAAATGTAGTCTCTTTGTCCTTTTTTGGATGAATCTACTTTTCCTTCTCATAATCCCCCAATTTTATGCACCCCCAAAGTTAGTTTGTTGCTATTTCACTCTGTATTGCCCCTGGGAAGTTTAACCTGCTCTAAGGCTTTTCCACTCTATAGAGATGGATCTCACACCTGCTTTTCCAACTTAGTCCTGAGTTTTGGTTCTGCCTGTTTAACTCTAAATCTCTACCTGGATGTCCCAGTGCCACTTCAAATTTACCAAGTTTATCATCTCCTTCTCCTAAATCAATTTCTCTTTCAGGCTTAGGTATTTTTACACTAAACTAGCATTCAGTTATCCAGACTTGAAGCTTCATAAGTGTGTTGACTCATTTTTTCCCCTGTATCTCTACAGTAGTCATTCATTTGCTCATCAAATGCTTAGTCAGTGTTCATTACATATAAAATACTATTCTAGACACTAGGGATATAGAACTGAAACAAAAAAGACAAAAAATAACTACTCAGAAGGATGTTATATTCCAGTTGTTTACTTTTATTCATTTACTTACTAATTATTCACTGAGAATGATAGGGGTCCTATTTTATATAGAGTTGCCAGAGTAAGTTTCTATGATATGGAGACATTTAATCAGAAACCTGAATGAAGTGAGGGAGTGAGCCATGCAAATTATTGGGGGAAGAACTTTTAGGCAAGTGAAGATGCTGGGTTTTATCTAAGTGAAATGAGAAGCCGTTGGAGGGTTTAAGAGAGAAGCAAGATGATGTAATTTCCACGTTTAAAAGAATCACTGTGCTATGGAGAAGAACAGACCAGGAAAGCAGTTTGTGGAAGCAGAGACATTAGTTAGGAGGCTAATATAAAAGTGCTCATAAGAGAAATGATGATATCTTGGACTAGAGTAGTAGCAGAAGAAAATGATACATGCTATGGTTGCATAAATTAGAACAAAGCCTTTTCCGTGTAGATGTTGCCTTGCCTGGTAGAATAGCTTGGTGACTTAATGGAACCTTTCCTCCTAGGTGCCTTTTTCTTACATAGTTATAGTCCTATGTCAGGGTACATGGTTTAGTGAGCAGAGAGAGCTAGCTAGATTTGCAGCCTAGTTGCTCTTTCATCTGAGCACCCCCGTGCAGTGAATGAACTGTATAATGGCTGTCCTAGATAGAAGTGAAAGGAATGAGAATTCACTCATTTTTAATTCTCATTATTCTTGTGCAGATTTTATCACTTCACATATATAGGATGTCCCCAAAATGTATACACACTGAATAGTTATTCATTCCAATGTTTTTTATTTTTATTTTCAGATTTAACCTATTGGAATGAATAATTATTCAAAGTGTGTATACCTTTTTTTGGATACCCCATATTTAATCTCTCCAGCCACTGAAGACCATAACTATATCTAACTAGGGGCCCAGTGCACAAAATTCATGCACTGAGGGGGGGTTGCTCAGCCCAGCCTGCCCCCTCTCACATATTGGGAGCCCTCAGGAGGTATCCTACTGATGGCTTAGGCCCGCTCCCTGCTCCCCTTGGGTCTAAGCCACAGTCTGGCCTCTCTTTGTGGGAGACGACCAGGCTAATCAGGGGAAGCCACCAGCCCCATCATCCCGCTGCTGCAGCCATTGCCAGTCACCGCAGCCACCAAGGTGTTTCCATCAACACAAACTCCAGTCCCTTCACCATGGAAAATAATGACAACTTTCTTTAGGCATTTTCAAAATGTGTCTTTCATAGGATATGATATTTCTTTTTTTTTATCCTCACCCTAGGATATGTTTCCATTGATTTTTAAAGAATGTGGAAGAGAAGAGAAAAACAGAAACATCAAAGTGAGAAGAACACTTTGATTGGTTGCCTCCTGCATATGCCCTGACCTGGGCCCCGGCCAGGGAGGAGCCTGCAACCTAGGAACATGCCCTTGGTCAGAACTGAACCCAGACCCTGCAGTCAGCAGGCTGAGGCATAATGCACTGAGCCAAACCAGCTAGGGCAAGATATGACATTTCTTAGCCCTCCAACAGTGGATCTTCATTTTTTTTCTCTCCAGGAGTGTGGTGGAAAAACCCTAGATTGTCTTTTTGAATTCTTATTACCCAAGTTACCAAGAATATTACCAGTGGCATACAGGGAGCTTAGCCAATGAGCAGTCAGAAAAGATGTTTCCTCTGTAGTTCACTCTGATCACCAGCTCCACCCCTGCTCCTCCAATCCTAGCTCCACCCCTGCCCAGGCCTGTAACCTCTGGCCAAGGATGCAGGCCTGAGCAGGGGACCCCCAGGCCCCTGAAATTGCTGGCTTCACAGAGCCCAGGCCTCTGTGATCACCACCTCTGATCCTACCCCCTGCCATTGCTGGCTGTGCCCTTTCCCCACTGGCAGCCTCTGGCCAAGGCTTCAGGCTGGGCAGAAGACCACCAGGCCCCTGCATTCCCAGCTACACCCATGCTCAGACCCCTGGGATTGCAGATTCCACCCCAGCCCCTCTGATCACTGGCTCTGCCCCTTCTGAGGCCCTGAGATCACTGGCTCTGCCCCTGCCCAGGCCCTGAGATCATGGGATCCACCCCTGCCCCACTGCAGCCTCTGGCCAAGGCTACAGGTCTGGGAAGGGGACCCCTAGACCCCTTCTTTGCTGGCTCCACCAGTGCCTAGACCCCTGCAATCGCAGGCTCTGCCCCTGTCCCTCCAATCGCTTGCTCTGTGCAGCCCAGGCCCCTGTGATCTCTGGCCTTGCCCCTGCCCAGACCTGAGGCCTCTGGCCCAGGCCTTATGCCTGGGTAGGGCACCTTATACCCCTCCAATCACCAGCTCTGCCTCTGCTCCCTCTGATCACCGACTCCACCCTTGCCCATGCCTGAGGCCTTCACAAGAGGCCTGGGCAGGGGACCCCCAGCCACCTCTGATTGCCTGTTCTGCCCCTCGGGCCCCCCACCTCCCCTGTCACCTGCCTGGCTGACAGGCCTGACTACTTTAGTGGCAGGGCTGAGCCTGATTGGGTGCTGCTCTCTTGTGGCTATGGGTACTGCCATCTTTTGGCTATGTGGGTGGCCATCTTGTGGCTATGGTGGTGGCCATCTTTGTGATGGAGTGATGCCTAATTTGCATATTACTCTTTTATTAGATAGGATTCTTCCATTCACTAGTGTCTGACATGGTGTCCCATCTGTAGTCTGATATTTGGTGATGGTGACAATAATGAAGTCATTCATGTCTAGTGTCTGCAGAGATCGCTGTACTAAAGTTCTTGAGTACTAAAGTAGTTCGGCATATTCATAAGAGCTAATCATAACAACTTGTGCCCATTGGTAAGAGACAAACTGCTAAATGTAAAGCTCATTGATATGTCTATAAGTTAAAAGTGGCTGCAGCTTTTGTAACAGGTAGTATTAGTTGTCATTTGAGAGGCTGATTGTTTCAGTGAGCCAGGGGTTGTTTTAATGGCTGGTACCAACTGCAAGGAAAGTAACAAAATACTTGATGTTTTTCATATGTGCCTATTTCAATAACCCAGCAATATTTTGAAATGACCTGGTGTAGAGGATGAAACAAGTCTAGGAACTGCTGCCAAATCCTACATAGTAGCAACATGTAAGTAGTTTAGTCAGATTCACTTAAACTTTGAAATCTAGTGTATTAGAGGAACATGCAGAAGCTGTGTTAATTGCTAGGTTGTTTTCCATATGGTTCTGTTTTAATAAAGCATATTTGATGCAGATGGTTGGAAAGTAAGTTCGGTAATGTCTAAACTGGCCCTAATTCCTGCAGTGCTTCCACTCCAATACTTAATAGTGCCCTTGTAAAGTTTCTTCATTCACTGACTTTTTGTTTTTAGTTGAAATGTGGCCTAAGATAACGGAAAATGATTCTTTTTTATTTAAATGTCATCTTTAAAAGAACAAGAACAGTTATTTCCTCCCTGATTCCCAATCAAAACTATACTTCAGTTTGGTTTATTTAGTATTATTGGGCTTATATTCATCATTATCTAGTATAATAAAAGAGAAACATGCAAATGTGACCGTTACCACCAGCCAATCAGAGCGGCTGTATGCAAATTAACCCAGCCACAAACCAAAGGCTTCTGTTGCAACTGCCTGCCTAGGCTGGCTGAGCCTCTGCTCACAGCCACGCCCACCAGCCAATCAGAGCGGCTGTATGCAAATTAACCCAGCCAAGATGGAGGCTAGCAGGGCGGCTCTGCACTGGGAGCCTCTACGGCCAGCCGGCATAGCTGTGCCAGGTGTGTCAGCTCAGTGGGAGGAGGAGTTTGGCCTGGGGCCTCCTCGGGGCGTCTAGGAGCGCCTGTCCTGGGTCCACTGCCTGGCTCTGCCCTGGGGGCCTCCGTGGGGTGTCCAGGAACGCCTGTCCTGGGTCTGCTGCCTGGCTCTGCCCCAGGGGCCTCCTCGTGGGCGTGCAGAAGCACCCGTCCAGGGTCCGCTACTTTCATCCACCCCCCAGGGGCCTCCACAGGGCATGCGGGAGCGTCTGCTGCACAGTGTGGAAAATCCAAAGCCAGTTCACTGCCCAGCTCCACCCCGGGTGTGTTTGCTCAGCAGCAGGGCCCCACCGAGGGATCCTGCACCAGCGTCCGCCCCTGGCTTGCCACCCAACTCTGCGCCAGGTGTGTCCCCTCAGCGGTGGGGGCCCCACCAGGCGTGTGCAATCATGGGCCCTCCAGTGGGAAACGTCCAGGCCTGCACTCACCAGCCTTCCCACCCGCCAGTGCATGAACCCTGAAGGAGCTGTGGGAAGCCTGAAAATGGCTCTCAGCCTCTCACCCAGGCTGGCCAGGCATGCCAGCAGGTGGACATCTCCCCCGAGGTGTCCCAGACTGCAAGAGGGCACAGGCCGGGCTGAGGGACCCCCACCCCCCAAGTGCACAAATTTTTGTGCACCGGGCCCCTAGTTATGAATATATTTCTGAATATATTTAGTGGAGGAAATGGGAATTACAAGGATCACAAATAGGAATTGAAGTGACTTCTCCAAATGCTGAAGTTAGCTTTATTAAAATGACAATACTTTTACCTCTTCAGGGATATGAAATAGAACAGCTTAGGATATTAATAACTATATCTTGTTTGTACATTCTCTATTTATTTTGCAGTAAAATTATACTTTCTAGATATTACTACTAAGTTAGAAATGAAATCAAGGGTAAATTGTTCAGCAATATTGCAAAAATATTTTCATTTTCTTTCCTTCTAGAATATCTATATATAGTCATTGTGTTTGTCTTAAATCTTTTTTTTACTTGTTTAAAGTATTACATATATATCCTTTATCTCTGATTGATCCCCCCCCGACCACTCCCACCTCCAAGGGCAATCCCCCACTGCCCCATTGTTTGTATCCATTGGTTATGCTAATATGCATGCATACAAGTTATTTGGTTGATCTCTAACCCCTTCCCTCCCTGGCTTCCCTCTGAGATTGGATGGTCTGTTCAGTGCTGCCTTGTCTCTTGATCTATTTTTATTCTTCAATTTATATTGATCATTACATCCTACATATGGGTAAGATCATACTTATCTTTCTACAACTGGCTTATTTTGCTTAGCATAATACTCTCCAGGTCCATTCATGCTGTTGCAAATGGTAAAAGTTTCTTCTTTTTTATAGCAGTGTAGAATTCCATTGTGTAGATGTACCACAGTTTTCTAATCCACTCATCTGATGATGGGCATTTAGGCTGTTTCCCAATCTAAGCTATTGTAAATTGTGCTGCTATGAACATAGGGATGCATATATCCTTCCTGATTAGTGTTTCTAGTTTCTTGGGATATATTTCTAATAGTGGGATTACTGGATGAAATAGGAATTCCATTTTTAACTTTTTGAGGAAACTTCATGCTGTTTTCCATAGTGGCTGCACCAATCTGCATTCCCACCAGCAGTGTACAGGGTTTCTTTTTCTCCACATCCTCACCAGCACTTGTCATTTGTTGATTGTCTTAAATCTTTAGAGAGAGTTCAGATATATTAACAGTAATATGCTGATTCCCTCTAAATATTTTATTTTGGTGTACTTGTTGCTACACACACACACACTGAGTGGCCAGATTATTATGACCACCTGACGTTTGTAGGCAAATTAGCTATAATTTTGCACTGAAGTTGCTAGAGGGCCAGATCATTATAAATGTCTGAATAGCAGCACAACATACCTAGGTATTGTTGCTGATCAAGTTCGCCATATCATGTTGATGGCATATCCCAATGGAGATGGTTTCTTCCAACAAGACAATGCACCATACCATGGTGCTCATATTGTACAGGAGTGATTTCAAGCACATGAGGGAGACTTTACCTTGCTTAGGTGGCCTCCACAATCACCAGATCTCAATCCAATAGAGCATTTGTGGGAAGAAGTTAAAAGAGCCATCAGGCACCTGGTTCCACAACCATCAAATCTCACAGAACTGGACAATGCTGTTCATCAGGCATGGTGTCAGATTCCTTGCATCACCTTTCAACATCTCATGGAGTCAATGCCAAGAATAATTGCTGCAGTATTGAAGGCAAAAGGTGGCCCATCGAAGTACTACTGGGGTAATGGGGTGGTCATAATAATCTGGCCACTCAGTGTGTGTGTGTGTGTGTGTGTGTGTGTATCTATGTATGTATGTATATATATATATATATACTAGGGGCCCGGTGCACAAAAATTTGTGCACTCGGGGTGGAGGGAGTCCCTCAGCCCGGCCTGTGCCCTCTCACAGTCTGGGACCCCTCAGTGGATGTCCTATGATGGCCCCAGTCTGCCAGACGCCCTGTGTGTGTGTGTGTGTGTGTGTGTGTGTGTGTGACCATTGGGGACCTGCCCCCAGATGCATCTGAGGCTCGGAGCAGTCCTCCTGTGTGTGTCTACCTGCTGGGGACCTGCCACCAGGCACACTGTGGAGGCTTGGAGCAGGCACCCCCTCTATGTTGATCTCTCAGACTCTTGCCCTCCCCTGCATGTTGTTCTCTT